>WEKX01000365.1:164740-187484 GCA_013390025.1 Pitta sordida
TTTTACTGTAGGAGTTCCATCTGGAATATGACAAATTAGAAGAAAGGCCTCATCTGCCATCAACCTTCAACTACAACCCTGCTCAGCAAGCCTTCTAAAGACTTCCCTTTTCTTGGGGTATGGCTGTCTCAGCACAATACTCAACATAACTGCAGAACTGATGTGGCTCAGGCATCCTGGTTTTAATTCCTTGAGGATCTGGCAATTGGCTCATGCGAAGGGTCACCATTTGAGGTCCTGCCTTACTAATTATGTGCTGCCCAACAACTAAATTTGTAATTGTTTTTCTTTAGTTTGAGCAGGGTCTGAATTTTTGTTTCTGTTTTCTTTTTGCCAGCAGACAAGCTTGGGTCTGTAAAGACAAGCGAGTACACTGACAAAAGTTTACCACTTAGTTTTCCAAAATGTAAAAACAAAAAAAAGAAAAAAGACAAAAAATTAGACAACAAAATTTGCATTGTTCATTGTAGCACTATTGGTAATAAAAAATGTTTGTGCATTTTTATGTGAAGATCCTTCTCGTATTTCATTTGGAAAGATGAGCAAGGTTTGCTTCCTTCATTTTACTTCCCCTTCTGTTTTTGAAAGGCAGTTTTCGCCAAGCTTAATGCAAGAATATCTGACTGTTTAGAAGAAAGATATTGCCACAGTCTCTGGTTAGTTTCCAGAGTTGTGTATTACTGAGCTTCATCTTTCCAGAATGAGCAAAACACTGTCCAGTCTTTGTTACGATTTTGTAATAAATGTGTACATTTTTTTTAAATTTTTGGACATCACATGAATAAAGGTATGTATGTACGAATGTGTATATATTATATATATGACATCTATTTTGGAAAATGTTTGCCCTGCTGTACCTCATTTTTAGGAGGTGTGCATGGATGCAATATATGAAAACGGGACATTCTGGAACTGCTGGTCAGGGGACTACTTTGTCGCCCTGTGCACTAAAGGGCCAGATTTTCAGCAGCCAAGGACATCCATACCCAAGTGAATGTGATGGGACTTAAAGAAGTGAACTGAGACAATTCACTCTGGCTGTTTGAACAGCAGCGTTTCATAGGAAGAGAAAAAAAAAGATCAATCTTGTATTTTCTGACCACATAAAGGCTTCTTCTCTTTGTAATAAAGTAGAAAAGCTCTCCTCACTGCAGTGTTGACTTTGATTTGAGATTGTGAAATTATTTCTTCAACAACGAAAAATGGAAAAAAAAAGTTGAAGTATTAAAACTATTGATCTGTACTGTGGTTAAGACACTTGAAGAGTCTTTTTGCTGCTGACGAGTAAATTTATGAGATAGTTTTATATTCTTTTCCGCAGTAAAGTTTCCACAGCCAAAAAGTTTGGTTGACCTTGGTTTCAGATCCCCTCTCTATAGTAGCAAATAATTTTTAGAAAGATGGGTGGGGGATAGTATGTCAAATGATAGAAAGATGTTTCAAGAATTCGTCACAGGAAGAACACGTGGAAGAAGCTTAGGTTAGAACTGAGCTCAGCTTAGTTCTGTGTTGATGTTTCCCCACATAAAACAGAAATACGTTCCATCTGACGACCACTTCTACTTGAACTTCCAGATGCAGACATCAATACACAGTTCCGAAAACAGTAAGTGTTCTCTAGAGCAGAGGAACTAAAACCTGGACTGTTTGGATAGTTTTCTTTTTCTAGATATGACTGCCACTTCTGGTTGATGCAGATCATTTCAAAATACCTGAATCCGCGAAAAGCAAGAGAACCATGTCAGTGAATCATGGGGTTTTGTTTTTACAGTTGGACCCATTTTTCCGTGTAGTGCAAAAGCAGCTTGTTAGCATGTATTGAATTATGATTGGAAATTGGACCATTAATGGCCTTGCTTTGTTTCTGTATCAGGTGTATGGCAATTTTAAATTCTGCACTTTTTCTAATATCTAGTTTTATCTGGTAGACATAAAAATATAAGCCTGTGGTTAATATTTTTCCCTATTATTAAAGAAAACTTTTCCCACATAGAAAGGAAAAGATGGTTATAATCCATATGATGGCTAACACAGCTGATAAAAGATGATGGCTTCTTTATTTTCTCAGACCAAAGTGTATTCAAACATATATTTGATTCATACATAGGTTTATAAATTTTCAACAGGATTTTTTTCTAAAAGCGTCTTGTTCCCTCCACAATTAATATATTATGTTTTTTAATGTTAGATGTCCACTGTGGCCTTTGCTTTTTTTTCCTTAAGGATTCCTGAAGTGATGTTTACATCTTCAAATCACATATGATTGTTTCTTATTATATGGGTTTGGGATTTTTTAATGTAATTTTTCATCTGCCTAACCAATCTCATGGAAATGAGCAGCATGTAGGAAAGGGAGCTCAGTCAGTTACATTAACTAAATACCTGTGGTACATTAAAAGCAATTAAGCTGAAATTGTGAACGTAAGTTCTCTAAAGAATTATTTGATGATACAGTTGTATTCAACTGCACAATCTTTCAAAAATGTGAGATGCTTGATTTTAGGAAACTTCTCACCAGTGAACAAGGAACTGCTGCTTTTCCCCTTCTCACGGGAAGAACAGTCTGGCTCTCATTTATCTATTAAATAAGCATATATGGAGACTTTAAAATCTGTGCCTTAATTTCATATTACGCTCTGGGCTGAAGCAAAAGAAACAGATTTAAACAGAAAACAAGATGTAAAATTGGAACCACTCTTCAGCTGATACTAATTTAAAAAACTGAAAAAAAACCATACTGCTTTTTTTTCCTGAAAGCAAGAAAATCTCAACACTCATTTACATGCTCATAAATGTAGCAAATGGGCAACTGAATTGACCTGTAGATTTTCAAGCTGACAGTTAAGGTTTGGGGCTTGTTTAATATGTTTTGACATGCCACTAAAACTATGAGTAGGTGGATAATAGAGTGCCATTCTCAAAATGTCTTTATTTGAGGTGAGTGCTTTTCCCCATAACTATGGCTTTGTTCAACAATGTGCAAGGTAAGTTCTGAGAGGGAAACCTGGTGTTCTTGGAAACAAGTGGAAGTACTCCTAATGCTGGCCTGTTCAAGACACTGTTACAGTCATCACTCTCATGTTGTATGTTGTTTTTTAATCTGTTGAGTAGTTAGCCCAGATTTCTCTGCAAATCCACTAACCTCGATTTCCAGGGTTAAAATGGGTTTTGCTTGATTACCCCTACTATTGCAGAAAACACTTCTTATTTTAAGTTATTTCTCAAACCACACTGCTTGTGGAAAAATCAAGGGTACCAGAGTCATGGAGGAAGGAGTTAAGGATGCTCCACCAGGGTGTTTAAAAATGAACAAACTAACCACTCGGGACTCAAGTCTCTTCTGTCTTAGTACCTGGTGCACAAGTACTTGAGCATGTGAGAACCTTCATGGGCTTGATTAATCTAATTGAAGACCCAGGTAATCCAGGGAAGCCTGTAGATACTCACGTGGGTAAAAATTTTTTGTAACGTGACTGTGTTGACTGCACACATGTGGGGATTCATGACTGACCACACCACTCGCTCATGCATATGACATCTATACAGTACAAAGATGTACAGTCACATCGTTTTGCTGCATACCATGTCTGAAATCTTCTCTGTCCCTGAGCCAGTATTTTTTATACTTGTCTGTTTCCATTTTACAGTCTCCATGAAAAAAAAATACCAAGACTGTACCCAAAATAAGAACTTGTGTATTGTAGTCAGATGCAAAATTTTTTGCAGAGTGTTGAGGGACTCTTTCTGTTGACTAAAGAGACCAGAAACGGCCTTTGGCACAACCTAGGCAGCACTGGGAGACAGATCTATGGGGCCATCACTTGATGCTGAGTGGCTTGTAGGTTGCCATGGCTATGGAAGAAGGCTGTCCAGCTTCTAAATCATATTGTTTAAAGATAACTCACCTAAAAGGAACTTTGTTTGTTTGTTTGCTTGTTTAGTTCCTGGTAACTTCTGATTGAAATACTTTAATAGCTGGATATTGAGTGAAACGGAAAGTTTCATTGCTGTCTGTCACACTGAAGAAAAGCCAATAAATGCACAGGTTGCTAGACAGTGGTTTTGGTTTACGATTCTAATTATAACAATTGCTTCTATTAAATCAAAATTTCTGAGTGTACTTAGTTTTGCCTTTCATAATACTCCTCAGAATTTGTCACAGCCCAAAATGTATGCTAGTAGAAGTTGAATTCTGGTAAAGAATGCAGAGTAGACTAAGCAATTAGTCTGGATTGACAACTGACACTTTTATTTTCAAGTGAGATAGGTGTAGCTATTTTGTTTCTCTCTTATAAACATGTGTCCTGTCAAATCCATAAATACGAAAGCATCTAGTACATTGAAAAGACCTGAGGAAATGCAACTGGGAAATTATTTTGGAATAATGGCTTGAATTGCTTCAGTAGGTTTATCTCTTAAAACCACTTAACTGTTAGAGGTAAACTTTATTTTCTTTAATGTTAAAGTACTAAGTACTAAAGAATTATAGTTTTGAATATTACTGATTCGACCCACTTCTGGATTAGCAGTGCTAACCAGGTTTCTGTGTTATTTTCCTAGACGTCAATTTATTGTTTACATTTCATATTCTCTTTTTGGTATTTATGTGCCAATATTGGATGTGGGTATATGTCAGGTTTTTCCTGCTGAAACTGTCAAAATAATTTTCTGCAAAATCACTTCTTTGAACTCCCTCTGGTTTAACAAACAATGCAGTGAAGTAGACAGTCCACAACTGGACCATCCTGCGTCATGTGTGAACAGTCCGGATGAGGAGTGAAAGGAAAGGAAGGCAGGTGTCCCAAGGGTGCCCTGATACAGACAGTGATGAACCTCTGTGGAAGCCCTTCAGCGTTCTCTACATCTCTTCTTATGGACAAAAGGGCTGTTTTGATTTTTCCCAATAATCTGCACCTTTGCTTTATGGTGGGCATCACAGTATTGATTTCAAAAAGGCATTTTGTTACTATACTTAGAGACGTGTGCTGTTGGAAAAGGCAGTTCATTACAGACACTTCTATGGAAAAGATGTGACCAGCATCACAAGGACCGCCACTGGGATTCTGCAAGGAAGCTGGGAGGTGTGAGCCCAATCCCAGCCTCTGTGGGTGTGCAGTGGCAGAGCCCCACTGCAGGCTGCCCAGCCTTGAGGTTCATGGCCATGGCAGAGGCCTTCTCAGCATCACCCATACCCGTTGGCCACAGGTAAGACTGTCCCTTGGTTGCGGGGCAGGGAAGGGCCCGAAAAAGCAGACAGCAACGTGTTTCCCTGCCATTGAGAATTTCATAGACGTTTAATGTGGTATGCCAGCTTTCTCAGCCCTGGCATCTCCTTATGAAGTCCATGGTCCTGGAGCCAGCATCCCGACTTCTGCCCTCAGTGGGTGACAGCAGAGCTACAATCTTTGCAACAGGCCCCTAGTGCCCAGCTTTATTACAAGTTGATAATTTTTCACTTCCAGCTGATCCCGATAGACTTTGAGTCCTGACTGAATTCTTTGTACAGAATTTCAAAAATCTATGAGATCACCTGGTGAATAACCACCACTGTTCCCAGTTAAAATACAGCCTCAGCATGTCCAGCTACAGGTGATGTAGGGGTTGGATGAACACAGGAGGACGAACTCAAGGTTGCTTGAGTTGCTTGCCCAGTGAGCTGTTTCCTTAATTTTCATCTGACAGTGCTTTGTGTACATGGAATTGCAGAGAGTTGAACTAAATACCAAAGGCCAGTTGCACAGGAGGTAAAATAAACAAGAAGTCACAGCCCATTACACTGCAGAAGCAGGGCTGGAGCTTCCCTGGAGGTGGGAAGTGACAAATCTACCTGATGAAAATTTTATTTTTTGTATTACGAAAACTATGTAATAAGCCCCACCTTTAGAGACTGCTGTTACCACAAGCGCTGTCAGCAAAGCCTGCTTGACGGGAATGGATGAACAGAGCCAAGGACTAACCAAGATGAGTTCAGTTTCTAGTACGTAGAAACACCTATNTCTTATTTTAAGTTATTTCTCAAACCACACTGCTTGTGGAAAAATCAAGGGTACCAGAGTCATGGAGGAAGGAGTTAAGGATGCTCCACCAGGGTGTTTAAAAATGAACAAACTAACCACTCGGGACTCAAGTCTCTTCTGTCTTAGTACCTGGTGCACAAGTACTTGAGCATGTGAGAACCTTCATGGGCTTGATTAATCTAATTGAAGACCCAGGTAATCCAGGGAAGCCTGTAGATACTCACGTGGGTAAAAATTTTTTGTACCGTGACTGTGTTGACTGCACACATGTGGGGATTCATGACTGACCACACCACTCGCTCATGCATATGACATCTATACAGTACAAAGATGTACAGTCACATCGTTTTGCTGCATACCATGTCTGAAATCTTCTCTGTCCCTGAGCCAGTATTTTTTATACTTGTCTGTTTCCATTTTACAGTCTCCATGAAAAAAAAATACCAAGACTGTACCCAAAATAAGAACTTGTGTATTGTAGTCAGATGCAAAATTTTTTGCAGAGTGTTGAGGGACTCTTTCTGTTGACTAAAGAGACCAGAAACGGCCTTTGGCACAACCTAGGCAGCACTGGGAGACAGATCTATGGGGCCATCACTTGATGCTGAGTGGCTTGTAGGTTGCCATGGCTATGGAAGAAGGCTGTCCAGCTTCTAAATCATATTGTTTAAAGATAACTGTCACCTAAAAGGAACTTTGTTTGTTTGTTTGCTTGTTTAGTTCCTGGTAACTTCTGATTGAAATACTTTAATAGCTGGATATTGAGTGAAACGGAAAGTTTCATTGCTGTCTGTCACACTGAAGAAAAGCCAATAAATGCACAGGTTGCTAGACAGTGGTTTTGGTTTACGATTCTAATTATAACAATTGCTTCTATTAAATCAAAATTTCTGAGTGTACTTAGTTTTGCCTTTCATAATACTCCTCAGAATTTGTCACAGCCCAAAATGTATGCTAGTAGAAGTTGAATTCTGGTAAAGAATGCAGAGTAGACTAAGCAATTAGTCTGGATTGACAACTGACACTTTTATTTTCAAGTGAGATAGGTGTAGCTATTTTGTTTCTCTCTTATAAACATGTGTCCTGTCAAATCCATAAATACGAAAGCATCTAGTACATTGAAAAGACCTGAGGAAATGCAACTGGGAAATTATTTTGGAATAATGGCTTGAATTGCTTCAGTAGGTTTATCTCTTAAAACCACTTAACTGTTAGAGGTAAACTTTATTTTCTTTAATGTTAAAGTACTAAGTACTAAAGAATTATAGTTTTGAATATTACTGATTCGACCCACTTCTGGATTAGCAGTGCTAACCAGGTTTCTGTGTTATTTTCCTAGACGTCAATTTATTGTTTACATTTCATATTCTCTTTTTGGTATTTATGTGCCAATATTGGATGTGGGTATATGTCAGGTTTTTCCTGCTGAAACTGTCAAAATAATTTTCTGCAAAATCACTTCTTTGAACTCCCTCTGGTTTAACAAACAATGCAGTGAAGTAGACAGTCCACAACTGGACCATCCTGCGTCATGTGTGAACAGTCCGGATGAGGAGTGAAAGGAAAGGAAGGCAGGTGTCCCAAGGGTGCCCTGATACAGACAGTGATGAACCTCTGTGGAAGCCCTTCAGCGTTCTCTACATCTCTTCTTATGGACAAAAGGGCTGTTTTGATTTTTCCCAATAATCTGCACCTTTGCTTTATGGTGGGCATCACAGTATTGATTTCAAAAAGGCATTTTGTTACTATACTTAGAGACGTGTGCTGTTGGAAAAGGCAGTTCATTACAGACACTTCTATGGAAAAGATGTGACCAGCATCACAAGGACCGCCACTGGGATTCTGCAAGGAAGCTGGGAGGTGTGAGCCCAATCCCAGCCTCTGTGGGTGTGCAGTGGCAGAGCCCCACTGCAGGCTGCCCAGCCTTGAGGTTCATGGCCATGGCAGAGGCCTTCTCAGCATCACCCATACCCGTTGGCCACAGGTAAGACTGTCCCTTGGTTGTGGGGCAGGGAAGGGCCCGAAAAAGCAGACAGCAACGTGTTTCCCTGCCATTGAGAATTTCATAGACGTTTAATGTGGTATGCCAGCTTTCTCAGCCCTGGCATCTCCTTATGAAGTCCATGGTCCTGGAGCCAGCATCCCGACTTCTGCCCTCAGTGGGTGACAGCAGAGCTACAATCTTTGCAACAGGCCCCTAGTGCCCAGCTTTATTACAAGTTGATAATTTTTCACTTCCAGCTGATCCCGATAGACTTTGAGTCCTGACTGAATTCTTTGTACAGAATTTCAAAAATCTATGAGATCACCTGGTGAATAACCACCACTGTTCCCAGTTAAAATACAGCCTCAGCATGTCCAGCTACAGGTGATGTAGGGGTTGGATGAACACAGGAGGACGAACTCAAGGTTGCTTGAGTTGCTTGCCCAGTGAGCTGTTTCCTTAATTTTCATCTGACAGTGCTTTGTGTACATGGGATTGCAGAGAGTTGAACTAAATACCAAAGGCCAGTTGCACAGGAGGTAAAATAAACAAGAAGTCACAGCCCATTACACTGCAAAAGCAGGGCTGGAGCTTCCCTGGAGGTGGGAAGTGACAAATCTACCTGATGAAAATTTTATTTTTTGTATTACGAAAACTATGTAATAAGCCCCACCTTTAGAGACTGCTGTTACCACAAGCGCTGTCAGCAAAGCCTGCTTGACGGGAATGGATGAACAGAGCCAAGGACTAACCAAGATGAGTTCAGTTTCTAGTACGTAGAAACACCTATTGCAGATTTAAGTAAAAAAAAACGAATCCAGGCTAATAGTTGGCATAGTATTTCAGACACCCTTTGGTATCAGGGCAGGCTCCTACAAAGCAGCTGGCCTGAGAGCAGTGTGGTAGTGCACCGGTGTGAGCAAGGACAGTGTTTACATCCATTTATATTCATATCACAGCATGGATTCTTAATAGCCTTCCTGCCAAACCTTGCTCAGTAGTCCATTTGGAGAACCTATGGATCAACTTTATTTATAAGAGTTTGACAATGCACTCTGCAGTGGGAAAGTGATTGAAAAAGGTGGCCAAAGGAAAATGCTATTTCCCGTATTTTTTATATTTCTGTAGCTTCTTGTCTGCTGTGTCACAGAGTTCAGCTGTCACTTCTGAAACTGTCACATTTTGTTCTAGCTAATTGCCTGTGATAAAGGCTGCAGAATACAAATGCAATTAATGTTTATGGTACTTTGGCACCAAAGAGCTGCTTGTGTTGCCACAGTGGGAAATACTGGGTAATAACCAAATTTTATTTGCAAAATAAATGTATTTTCTTGGATTGGCTGCTTTTCTTGCAGACATGCTTGGAAGAGAGCACTCCCTAGGGTGAACCATTTGAAGGTCAATGCCTTCCTATTGAAAGCAACTCCTGTGTGTGACAGCTATCATCTTGCTTACCTGTTCAAACAATGGTGGAAGAGGCTGCATCTGGCTCTGGATTTAAAGCTGCCTGGAGCAGAACACAACCCTGCACCTCCGAAAAACTCATGTGGAGGCAGGGTAAGACTTGGCCATCTCCCATTATGTCTCTTCTCAGTTAAGGTGAAAATAGCAGCTGCTTCCTCCCTTCCAGATAGTATTTAGTTTCTTGAATTTCAGATCAGACTCCTCATATAGACATAGAGACCGTGGAGATGCATGCGAGTACTAAGCAGGACTTCACGCAGCCTCTCCAAGACTTAACGAAGGCAGTGGCGAGATGTTGGTTTAGAAGTGGTGGGAGGGTGAGGTGGGGCCGCAACGCATCCAAAGGTCCCCACCCACCCCCTACTAGATATTGTACCTTGCATGATAGTACCCAGTATTAATCCGTACAAGCCCTCCGTACAGCAAATCTCCGGGGTCAGATAATCCCGTTGCAAGCTGTCTCTTTCCACCCCCGGAAGGCTCCGAATTAGGTCAAACGGGATTAAATTTGCATTTTATTTATTTATCTATTTTTTTTCGTGCTGATTACACGCACACTCAGCCTGGGAGGAGGCGGGGAGGGAGGCGGGGAGCGGCGGGAGCTTTAGCCGATGGCAGTGGCTGATGCCCGGCGGCGGATGCCAGCGGCAGCCGGGCGATGGCGAGGAGCCGGGCGGCTTACGAGTACACGGAGGCAGAAGACAAGAGCATGCGGCTGGGTTTCCTCCTCATCGCCGCCGGCTTGCTTTCCCTCTTGGGTTTGGGTTGTTGCTGGCTTCGGCCGGCGCTGCAGGAGCGGGGCGGCGGCGGCTCCGCCAACTGCACGGTGCTGGCGGTGCGGCAGCTGGGGGAGCGCTTCGCCTGCACCTTCTCCTGCGGGGCTGCCTGCCGCGGCACCGCCCGCTACCCCTGCCTCCAGGTCCTGGTCCGCACCTCCCGCTCCTCCGCACCCGCCCTGCTCCATGAGGACGAGCGGCAGCTCCGCACCAATCCCAAGGTGAGACCCTCGAACGCCCTCCTCTCCCAAAATGCGGGGTGGGGAGTCCCGCCGCGGCTGTGGGTGGACTTTCACCGCCCCTGGTGCCCGTCCTGGGTGTGCTGGTCCCCGGCAGCCGCCCTCTGTTCGGTGCGGGTTTTTCTCTGGTGACGGGGGAAGAGTGGATGAAGTCGGGGAGCATCCCTCCAAAGTGCCACTGTTCTGTTGCTCAGCAAAAAGTAACGTATCTCTTTAGGATATGAATATAAACACACTACACGCGGTACATCTGTATTTATATGTTGTGTGTATATACATACGTCTGTAGTATATATATGTAAATATATATGTAGTGGTTGGGCCCTAGAACGGGCTCCCCAGGGAAGTGGTCATAGCACCAAGTCTGACAGAGTTCAGGAAGCATTTGGAAAACGCTCTCAGGCACATGGTGTGGCCCCCTCCTGTGCAGGGCCAGGGGTTGGACTCGGTGATCGCTGTGAGTCCCTTCCAACTCGGGATGGTCTGTGATTCTGCACAGCGTAGTGTAACATACTATATGTGTAAAATGTATAGTATACCATTTACTATACTACAATGTATTGTATACTTTACTTAGTATAATACTATATATATGCACACACACACTCCTTGGCCGCCAGCCGCATTCCCAGCCCATCCCTCCCGCTCCCGGAGCGCAGCCCTCGGGCGGCAGCGTTGTGGGGAGCGGCGGAGTCTCCGCCGCTATTCCCTGGCCCGCCCCGCAGGAGTCGGGACACCAGTGGGGAATCGGGGGGAAAGAAACTCCTGCTGCCGGCAGGGAGGTCTGTCTGTGCGGGCGCTGCCCGGTGCCCTGCATTGCGTGTCCTGGAGGACGGGGGCTTCCTACAGCAACTCCCCGAAGTGTAAGGAGAAATGTTAACGGAGCCGCTGGGAGAGGGTCGCCGGGAAAGGGTCTGCACTGAAACAGAAGTTTTGATTCCTGAACATCTCCACTGAGTGGAGGAATCATAGAAGTTGCATCTTCTAGCAAACTGGGATAGTCTGAAAGCAATGTGTGACTTGTGCTTTCTCTTTCACTAAAGGTAGTTTTTCTGCTTTCTCCTTTTTTTCGTGCTGAGTAAAGATGGCCTTGATAGAATGCCATCGGGGTGGAGATTTTATTAAGTAGTTTCAAGAAAAAAAAAAAAGGTGGTGGAATCCCCCTACTCCTGAAAGGACTTGAAATTGGGAGTGTGTTGGAGAAGGAAATTTCAGCTCTTTGGTTGAGATATGGATGCAGCACAGTGTCAAGGATCATGTAAGTACACGGCAGGGGCTGGAGAGCAGACTTTGTGTCTAGTTGGGATGTGCAGCCTCATATCTCCTCAGTCATACTTGTACTGGTGTGGCTGTGTCCCCTGGAAGGTGAATTAAGTTGCAAGGTTAGGGTTTGAGGGTTGCTTTTTTCCCCTTGACAGCTTGTGCGCTTGGAAGGGTGATTGGGGCGAAAATCAACAGAGTGAGAAGCACAGTGATAAATCTGGCAGGATCTGGATTAATGTTTTGGCACTGCTCAGAAGTGATGAAGCTGCAGTGCTAGATGGTGCCTGATAGCAAAGCAGATGAAATGTTGGCCATCGAGGGAGCTTTGCAAACTACGCCTTTCCTTGGGTGTGCTGCTACCAGGTTCCCTGTGGTTAGAGAGACGTGTGCTCTGAGTGCCTCAGCTGTCCGAGCTCCAGGAATTCTCTAAATATCTCTCCATTTTCAGGTGGACAGAGGGGAGTTGGTAAAATGGAGGAGAAAAGCCATCCTTTTGAAATGGGATGACGAGGACATGGTGCTGCAGAGGGTTCAGCATGATGTGGCTCTCCCCAACTGGGGCAATGTCCAGCAGGGATGGGAGGTGGAAGATGGGAAGCAGGTGCTGAGCCATGCTGCAAGAATGCCTGGGCTCAGCAACTCTGTCAGCACCCACAGTTTGAGAAGAGACTTTTAAATTGGAGTGCAACACTTAGTAGTCGGAGTGTTTCCTTTTTACTTCTTGATCTAATTTTCTTCTGCCTTTCTGAAAGTCTGCTGGGAAGGGATGGATTGCACCTGCTGGGGGCTGGATTGCAATTCTGTAAGGAGGCACCCAGAACTTCAGAAGTCACTCATAAATCTATTTTTATTTAACACTTAATTTTATAGTAACAATCTATAAGGAAACAGAGTTGTGCATTGGCAGTTTGTGGTACTTGCATCCTCTTACAAATATAATTTGTTTTCTTTACCTTCCACCTTGTACCTCGAGGTGTGGGCTGTTTATCCTGGGATATTGATTGCTGAGGATTAAATCTGATTTACCAGATAAGCCCAAGCAGAAAGAATGCATTTTTGATGTAACAACATTCTCTGGTAGTAATAGAATTTAGCTAAATGGAAAACTACAGATGAAAAGATTTTGCTTACTATTTTCTCTACCTTAAGAAGCTTATGTAAAACAAATACAAAATAAGAAGAAAAGTTGTTTGGGTCTCATCAGGGAAGTATACCCTTGTAAGGGACTGAGGTCCATATCTATTGCTTTGGGTTTCCCTTTTTTCCCTAGTTTAATGTGTGTGGAGCCAAACAGTTATACTCTCCTTGTAATTTTTGTTTTAAAACAAAACCTTTGAAAGCTTTCAGGATTTTATGCTGAAATATGTTAGTTAGAGCAACAGAGTAGGAATCTGCTGGATTTAATGCTCAGGATCCAGTATGTGTTTATGAACAAACACTTAGAGATTCATTAACCCTTCCTGTTCCCGTCGCCTTCTTTCATTACACTTCCTTGAGTTCATGCAATCTGACGTGCAACATGATAATCCATTCCCATTAACTGAAAGGGGAAAAAAAAACCAATTTTCTATTGAACAGACTTTAAATTTTACATTCTGTTTAGCTGCATTTCTTTGTATGGTAGCAGTTTTCTCCAGGCAAAGTAAATCAGTAGTGTGGAAAATGCATAGTTCAGGCTTCTTACACCACACAATACTGAATCAGTTGGTAGCTTCACAAACCCCAAAATCCCTAGTATATTGAACTGAAAACCTTCTACTTCCTGTAGTAGAGTGTACTGGCATATAAACATATGATAGCTATGAATCTGTCTGTTCTAGCAAGGAAAGACCTGTTCTAGATGCAAGAAAAAGGGCTTTTTTCCCCCCTTGTCTTGCTTTCTAAGATAATCACATCATTGTACAGCCTAGGACTCATTTTAGCTCTTAAAAGATTATATAGCTGGGTCAGAGTTAATCCAGGAATGTATACATAAAGCACCGAACACAATTACATTTGTGTTCAGTCCAAATGATTTGTGGATTTCTTTTCTTCTTTTTTTTTTTTTTTTCTTTTTGATTAATGTCTCAGAGGAAGAAATTTCATCAGAATGATAGTAGCCTTTCTTCAGCTGCCTTGATAGCAATAATAATCTCTGAGATAAGGCTTAAGGGGGATTAGTTCCAAAGTCAATTTTTCACTATGACTCTTTGGCTGTTGAGCATGTCAGCGACACGTTCAGCCAGTGCAGGGACCAGGCTGAAAGTTTGCTTGGGAAAAATGACAGGGGAGTATGTCAGCTGCTGGAAGGCTTACTCTCTGGTTTTTTAGACTTTTCTACACGTGTAAGGTTGGAAAAACTTGCTCGCTGTTTTGCCGAAGAAACTTTCGGGGGGTGACTGCTAAGACGGATGTTAGCAGCTGTGCAGCAGGACCTGATTCTCCTGATCCTTGTCTGTGGGCAGGGGAGCAGAGCAAATTGCTGCTGCTCCTCGTCTGCACTCCACTTCTGCCCATGCTCCTGTCTCACTTCTTTCTGTAAGGGCTTCACCTGACAAGATGATGTGCAGTTATATCTTCTGTAAATTTATAAATAGAATTGAGCTTGGTTTTTAGACTCTCTTAAATATGACCCACAACAGAAGAGGTCATAACAAAATACTATGTCCAGCTTTACAGTAATTTCAGAAGAGTCTAGTGCATCTGATGAAGCATCTCATCCATGCTTGGACTGATGCAGATCCTGTACAGCAATTGCTCTGGAAGCAGCTCCAGGGGCCATAGATAAACTGCATCACCCACTTGTCTCACCTGAGGTACTACTCACAGCCTCAAACCTCTGTGAGGAGTTGTGGATTTGGCCACTCCTGGTGTGTTATGCTGCTGCTGATCCTCTGTGCTGACAGATACACGTGAAAACTAGACATGGTGCTCAGCTCTAGCTCCCTCAATGCAACAAGTCCACCTGCTCATCTCCTTGCACAGTGGGATGGGTATGGCAGTGCTTCCTCCCTTCCATGCCACGAAGGTACCCCACTAATGCGTGGAGACACACACAAAGTTAGAAACTCATGTATTGCTTGGTGTCCTGACTGAACTTCAGGTGCCCGCACGAAGGGACTCTATTACTCCCTTCCTCAGGTGGACAGGGGAGAGGAAATATAAGAAAAGGCTTGTCAGTCAAGGTAAGGACAGGGAGAGATCACTCACCAGTTACTGTCATGTGCAAAATGGACTTGACTCGGGGTAATGAATTTAATTTATTGCCAATTAAATCAGAGAAGGTTACTGCAAAAATCAAATCTGAAAACACCTTTCCCCCACCCTTCCCTTCTTCCTGGGTTTAACGTCATTCCTTCTTTTCTCTACCTCCTCCCCTCCAGCAGCACAGAGGGACAGGGATTGTCTTGCCAGCAAGCTTGGTCCAGCATGGGCTCATTTTCCCATAGGACCAGAGATTCTGCCAGGACCTTGCACCAGCATGAACTTCCCAGAGGGCTACAGCCTCATTTGAGCAGCCACCTGCTCTGATGTGGGGTTCACCACAGGCTGCAGGTGGATATGTGCTCTACCATGGACCTCCACAGTCTGCAGGAGAACAGCCTGTCTCACCATGGTCTGAACCACAGGCTGCAGGGGAATCTCTGCTCTGGTGCCTGGAGCACCTCCTCCCCCTCCTTCCTTCCTGGTATTGGTGTTTGTAGAGTTGCTCCTCTTAGGTATTCTCACTCCTCTCTCCTGGCTACTGTTGCACAACACTTTTACTTCTTCTTAAATATATTATCTGAGAGACTCTAACACTGTCATTGATTGGGGTCCAGCAACTGGTCCAGCTGGCATTGGCTCTGTCAGACATGGGAACAACTTCTGGCAGATTCTCACAGAAGCCGCCTCTGTAGCCTGCCCCTCTCCCAAAACCGTGCCAAGTAAACCCAATCCGCTTGGAGATCAGGAGTCAGAAATTGTTGGCTTTTGTGATGAATTGTACTTTTGCATTGATACTTACCTACAGGATCCTCTCCACTCCTTGATTTCACCACAAAGCCTTAAACTGCTTGGCATATGATGTGGAGCTTTGCCACACCAAACAAAATGCACATTTCCTGTCCCATAGATCACCAGCCACCAGGAGGATGGTCACTTAGCAACTGAGTTTGGAGACATTGGTTTGTCTTCTGATGGGATGACTTGATACTACTTTGGGCCTTTATGTCTATTTGCATTTGAGACTTTCTTGGTCTTGTCTTGTAGACTGTGTCTTCCAGGCTTGTGACTGCTTCCCTCAGAGCCTAACAAGTCTGTCTTCTTTTTCTTAAAAATGGGACTGTATTAGGCTAGAATTAGGCTTTGAGAAGCTTGAAATGCAACCCAGAAGTTAAATCATTGCCGAGAGTTCATGTCTTTGTTCTTTCTCTGTGATATGGAAGATTATGTGCTCTGATGAAGCGTTCTGAAGGACCAGGAATCTTCCCAGGCATTTGCAGAGACATAGAAGTGGCAGCATCCAGCAGCAAACACAGACGCGAATCTTGCAAAACCTTGGTGTAAAGATGTATTAGCTGGTCACTGACATTTTTACTGAACTGAATGCTGAGACATCTAGCTAAACACTGAATTTGACTGAAGAGGGAATATTATTAGCTGTGCAATTGAGACTGCACTGGAATTACATAATAATTTTATTGTTGCAATGGCATAGTGTAGGAGGTGTGATTACAGTACCATATAGCAATAGATCTGACAAAGAGACCTCTGCTCCATCAGATTTATTCTGACTGTCTAATCTTACTTGTTAATTTGTTTAAGAAAAAGAAATCAAAGTCATATACATTAGGACACTTCCACTGAAAGTGGATGTTGCTGTGGGAGCTGCAACTGAGCACCAGGTGTTTCAATTTGTTTTCAAACAGTTGGCAGTTGTTTATGTTTCAATGGCAGTATTTTATGCCATGTCTTGTGACAGAGGACTGCTGAATTAATGTCTCACAAACTGCCTGTTATCGAAATGGAAGTTATGATTCTGTTTCACCTGCCTGCTGACTATGCTCTGGAGGGCAATACAATTGATCAAAGGCCCCAAGAAGTGTTCTTGGGTGGCTGAGTAAAGAGAGATCCACCATCCATGTGGTGACATGGATCTCCATGAGAAGGAGACAAAATATACGCTGGGTTGATGGGGACTATTCTGTATTCCTGGCGAGGCAAACAAGCTCCAGTGTTTGTGCAGCAGATGGTAAATTCACATCAGAATTGGACCTTGGGTGTTCAGTGTGGCTCAAGGCCCTTGTCACATTGAGTTGATGTTACAGGGTGGCCCCTGCGATTCATATTTAGACAGAGATCACTCCTCTCTTCAAGATTGTTAATCCTCAACAGGCTCGAGTAGTGAGGCCACATGAATTTAATGGCAAGACCCTGGGTGTCTCCTTTGTATTTTTCACATTAAGATAAAGAGGTGAAAATGTATCCAGCATGCTTTCTGTCAGCTGTCATTGGGACTACTTGTGCGGAGAATGGTGTGAAGTCTGAGTTACGTAGAGAATTCAGTGTTGTCTTCAACTTCCAGATGTCACTCCTGTAGGTACTGGAAATACACTGCCTTGTTTTGGTACAGGGAAAGAGAGGAGTGTTGAGCAGAGGAGCTGTCTGAAAGCCTCTTTATATCTTCCAAACCAAGAAAAATCCCTGCCCTGAAAATCTCAGTTTTAAATACAGTTTTACCCCCGCATTTGCGAGAAACGGGTCATGTCAGAGGTCTCGCGAAATGCCAAACTCGCAAATACGTGCAGGTCATTAATATGCATGCAGGCCATGCCCATCACTCCACCCCCAGCCAATCAGGAGCGCTGGGGAGCCTCTTCGACTCCTCCCCACGGGCTCTCACAGCACAGGGGAGCATAGGGAAGTGTTTCAGCGCCATGTGCCTGGGGAGACCCCCTGCGAGAATCCCTAGACTTCTCATTGGCAATGCTGCTGCTTCTGCAGCTGCTGACTGCGTGTGCTCGCAGCCGAAACCCCGCGCTGCTGCTCCCCCCCCAACCCCTCCCCCGCCCTGGTGCTCATGCCCGCCCTGTGCCGGCCTTGCCCCGTGCGGCGTGGGGGTGTTCAGCTGCAGCAGTGGAGTGAGCATGTCCCACACGCCACTGTTGCCAGCCCCACTTTCCTGGGGCACTTCCCTTCCCCTCCTGTAGCCAGGGAAACAGTAACATGCACCCGGGGCGGGTGTCAGTCCCCAGCTGTGCTTAGAGTAACAGGGGACAGCATGACTTGTGGCCCTCCCTGTGGGGGTGAGCTGGCACCGCCCCACAGGGAGCTCCGGCACCGCCCCTCGGTGGAGCCGAGGCGCTGCGCATGTGTTGGCCAGGGAAACTCACAAACGGCTGAAGCAAAACTGCAAGAAATTTTCCTCGCAAATCCATGGGGTCGTAATGCAGAGGTCGTAATGCAGCGGGGATGTACTGTATATCTTCATATTGAGCTAACACGTGGAGCCTGATAGCAAAAGTTGTGAAGTAGTCCGTGATGGAGTTGTCCTGGAAGACTGTTATAGCTTGGTACTTGTCTGTTCAGATGGACATCTCTTTGGAAAAGAGACCTCTGTGGTTGTTTCTAGGCTTGAAACTCAGGATGAAGCTAAAGAATGGTTCAGGTTGTGAACTTCATGAAGGATACACGTAATGTTTTGTGGGGGTGGAAGGTCTCTGAAGGATCCAGAGAAAGTTTAGCCAGGAGTGCTGGGGTGGTTGCAGAGAGCAGCAGTAGACAGAGCCATGAAGAAGAAACATTTCAGAGGAGAGAGGGAATATGTGTACAGAACTAGTACCACAGGAATAGGAGTTTTTGAGATAGTTGAGAAAATTTAAGCAGAATAATGTTTATTGGTACTTAGTTGTTTTGTCTAGTTCTGCATTTTATGTGCTGGCTAAATAGTGTTTGGTTTGGGGGCTCTTATTAGGAGCCCTAAAAGCTGGGGGCTACCTACAAGCTGGGGACCTCTGGCCAAGCAGGGAAGAGGGGACCAGCAGGGTGCAGCATGTTGGTGCTGTCAAGGAGGGCAGAGCAGAGACCGCATTGCACTCAGGTGTCTTTGTGCCAAATTTGCTGACTCCATCCAGCTGCTGCACAGCAGCATAACATGTGTTTATGCACTAGAAGTGTGGAGGAAAGAGGGAGCGCTTGATACTTCCGAAGTACACAATCAAACAAAAAACATTGCTGACCAGGTAGTACTGTCTAAGATGGCAAGAACTGTATGTGAAAAATTCTGATTTATAGTTTCTGAAGTAAAGGAGCATTGATGCTTATTTCTGTCCTTTGCCATCAGCAGCAGGACAATCCTTGTTTAGGATCATTTGAACAGGGAACTAAAGGTAGCTCTGGGAAGCTGTAGGGTGTGGGAATCCCTTTAGGGGATTCCCACACCCTATACCTCCTGCATCCTCATTCTACCTAAGGTGGCTTTTTGGCTGCCTTCACAGTCACATTTCTTTCAGCTTGCAGCTCTCAATTTTAAAGGAACTAAAATTCTCTGTGTACATATGGAGCCTTGGTGTCCATCCTTCCTGAAGGGTGAAAAGCCTTTGTGTTATCTGAGGATCAGTTAAGCTGTTACTAAGTTCGGTTCAACATCCTCTGCAATGATCTCCTCTGTAGATGCCTGATAAAAATAGGAGGGATTGTTTTTGAACATATGATATCCTGATACATTTGATTCACTGAACTGTCTGGTTTTTATTGTTTAACTGCCTGTGACTAGGAGTTAAGGGTGGTGAGTCCAAGATGAGACTTGGAAACAAGGTATGTGCGTGTGTGTGACCCAAAGGGGTGCCTCTGAAAGCCCAGCCCCAATTGCATCAAACTGCGGGAGAAACTTCCCTCCACCCCTTTGGAATTTGAAGCAGATGTCTGAGGGTGAAATCTGAAGATAGCTCAGCTGCATGCTTAACTCTTGTTGACCTCTATGCAGCAGAAGCAGATGCTGAACTTTTCTGATGAAGTGAGGCTGTGAACTTTTTTCTTGTTTCCCTGTATTATAGTAGTGGAAGAATGCCTTCTTTTGCCAGTGGATATCAGCCAGATATCAGACATCCTATCATCTGGGAAAGCTTATTGGATTCTTTGAGTTATTTATTACCATAATACTAAACAAAACTTGTGTCTTTTTGAAAATAGGAACTTATTCAAATCCAATCCATGAGGCTGGCTAGGAATTCATTAAAATGAAACAATAGTTTTCACATTCATCATGCAAACCCCCAAAGTGTTATGAGGCAGTTAGGTTTGCTAATGGAACAAAACATGACAAAGCCTTTTTTTTGTTGCTGAACGCTGAATTTTTGAATTCTTTTCCAGTACCTGCATAGAGTAATTAGCAATTGAAGTAAAGTTCAGCTAACTTTTCTTTTTTTAGGTTTTTTTGAGCACATGCTCATTATTCTGTGCCCATTTCAGTCATGCTTTTATTATGGGGAAAATGCAGAGAAGCAAAGCCCTGCGTTCTTGAGCACAGGAGTAACTGTTTTGCAATGTGTCTTGACAGTGTTCGTACATCCCTCCCTGTGCAAGAGACGATCAGGAGAACTCTGAAAATGTCACGTACAAGCAGAGATATTGGAAAGAGAAAGTGGGTTCTCAACCATTTACATGCTACTTTAACCAGCATTTGAGGTGAGTAATCTCAATTTGGCTAGGCAGAAGTGCTTGTGCATATGTTTAACAGCTGTCCATTGGCTCTGTTTGAA
Source organism: Pitta sordida (assembly GCA_013390025.1). NCBI lineage: Eukaryota > Metazoa > Chordata > Aves > Passeriformes > Pittidae > Pitta > Pitta sordida. Next base: position 185,204 of record WEKX01000365.1, read on the forward strand.
AATATATATAAGCACATGCGTATGTATATACACACACACACCCTGCCTCCAGAGTGATGTGATTTATTACACAGAGCTCAGTACAGAACATTGCAAGACAATTTTGTTGATGAAAATGTATACAGAAAGCAAAGAGGCGTTTTTACCACTTGAAGTAAAAATATAAAACTCTGAGGAAAGTTTTCCTTAAAACTTGCAACTTTTATGGAAAAAAACCTTTTTGGCTTTTAACACTCACATGGCAAATTTCTGGCTTGGATATTTATGTTACTTCCCTCCATGGAAAAGAAACCCTACTGTGTTTATGGAAGAAAAGGGAAGATCAATAAATACCACAAACTAACTCAGAAATTGTGTTCATGGAGGATTAATGGATCAGATATATGTAATAAACATTCACAGAACTTCCAGATTTCATAAATGCTTGTGGCGTAGAAAGTTGTAGCCTAAAGCATCACCTCTTCTGTTCAGTTCTTACTTTTACTGCTGATATTGATGTGACATATGCCTGCGAGGGTGATGCATGTTTTCCTTCCTTCAGTAAACAGGAAAGGGAGTCCTTTTGCCTGTCTCTTTCTGATGGTGATATGTCAGAAAATAAAAGGTGATGTGGCTGCAGCAGGAGGTTAGTCCTACCCCACAAACATTTTGAAGTTAAACAGATAAGGGAGGCAATAGCTTTGGGCTTGCCCCAATTCAGGGCTCATTGTGGGAGTTTTGGCACCAGATATTTAAGTTCATTTAGACAAACAGGAGGACAATGGATACCAGTGTGTTCCAGGACCTTGGACAAAATGGGGGAGCTGGATCAGGTGGCAGGTGGAGAAATGCCTGACTCTCTCGCGGGTGGCCTGCCAAGCGCCTTGTGGGCTTCAGGTTTGTCCCAGTCTGGCTATAATTATTGTTTCCTTCCAGGAGTCAGCATGTCCAGGATGACAGTCTGTTGCCGTGGTTAACTCTTCGCAGAGGGATCCCAACAATGCTTTGCAGCAAAAAGTATTGCTCCTTATAGAGGGCAAAGAAGCACCTATACCATGCAGAAGTTAGGATACCCTGTGTAGTGATGTCAGACCTGTCAGAGACCTTCCTGGGGCGTTCCTTTGGTTCAGCAAATGCCAGTGCTTGGGTCTGCTAACCAGGAGCCAAGTTACAGAGGCTTCTCTGGCAGGCATGTACTGCCAGTTCCCCATGCTGCTGAGACCTGGGACCTGCAACAGCCACTGCCTGTCTGAGCAGGACAGTCAGAGGCATGGGATTGTCTGCAGGAGAAGTCATGGCTAGGATTCATCTGATTTGGTATTGACAGGATGCTGTGGAAGTTAGCTTTTTTGGTCAGTGGAGAGAAACAGGAGCCTTTTATCTTACCCCAAAATAAGTGCTTAATATAGGTTAGATGCCTAGAGATGCTTATTTCTCTCCTGTAAATGAGTAGGTGTAGGTGGTAGGTGGTAGGTGTCCAGAGCTATGCAAGTTGGTTCTCACATCACGTTTAGGTGAAGCAAAGACGAAATTTTACTCTCTAGCTTCTGCCATTTATGTAAGTTGACACAGAGGAACTGTGCAGCGCTCAGGCAAGGGTATTTTCCTTAAACATGCTGATTCCTATACTGTGGGTTGTTCTTGCCAGTTCAATGGCTGCCTTGAAATGTTGCCTTTTGCTGATCATACAACTATTCATATACTGCCGAAGAGAGGCTCACTGCCAGAGATACTTGAAGATAGTCTAAGCTGAAATGTGTACACCATTTATTTTCTTTTGGAGATAGGAATGAACTTTGGGAGTTAAGTTTTGCTGAGTAGGAATGTGCTTGTGAGGTATACTTTTAGAGCAATGATGATTAAGCAGCTTGTGAAGTCGTAAAAATAACCTCTTAACTGAGGAAAAGTTTGCTCACTTCAAAACAGAAGTTTTTGTATTTTCTGCAACTATATTTTTCACTGTGTGGATAAGCTAAATCTTCAGTTAACTCTTCTGTCAGTCTGTTTAAAATATGTACATAGAAAATAGTTTGTTAGAGAGAATAGTACTGTATTTGCAATATTAATACTTCCTCTTTTGAAAAGGCAAAATAGAATGCTAGGTAAATATATAGGCAATGAATAAACATTATCTATTCTTCATCTGTCGTGGTTTGACCCTGGCTGGATGCCAGAGATTCACCACAACCTCTCCTGGAGGAGAAAAACTAGAAAATAAAACTGGTCACAGGTAAAAAAAGCAAGGCAACTACAAGTAAAGAATATAAAGGATTTATTTACTAACTAACAAGATCAGAACTGC
>WEKX01000367.1:0-78226 GCA_013390025.1 Pitta sordida
CCCATCTTTCCCTTGACCTCCTTCTGCTCTGTATCCCATGACTGCTCAGTGCTGCTCGTCTCATCTAAGCAGAGCCACTGAACTAGACACTCAGCTAAGGCTGAGAAAAGTTTAATCTAAATCCTCATTCCTCTGCACAATTTATATGGTTGAAACAGGACTACATGAAACGTTTCCTGGTCTGTTTTGAGAGATTTCTATGCTTATATATTTATCAACTACTCAGTGACAGATTTGTGCACTTGTCCTGAGCCCAAGTGGCAGAGTGTGGCCATACACAGACTATTGTGTCCTGTTTACTGCCCAAACAGGGCTGCTGTGCACAAGATGGTCAGAGGCAATAGGCTCCAGCTCCCACTAACTGTTGATTTGTAATGAAAAGCATAACACATCTGAAAAACCAACTCTAATCCAGTGCCTGGGACTGCTCTGCCACAGTCTCACAGCTGGTGTGGAGGCACCCTGCAGACACCTGCCTGCTTCACCTGCTGGGTGGTACAGTGCTCCTTGTGCTGTGCAAAAGAGAGCCAATTCCTATTTCTCGAGCACATGCTTTTACTCCTTTGCTAATATGCAGAAGTAATGCAGTGGCCTTTGGTTCCCCCAGACAACATTTTCAGAGAGTGGTAATTTACCACACCACATGAATGTTAGGTGTTCTCTGAGGATGTCTGCTAGAAAAAGGCTCTTGGAGACAACACTTGTCTCTCTTAGAATATGGTTTCTTGAATCCAAATATAGACAGGCTAGTCGTCTGCTCAGGCAATGACAATTCCATTTACAGAAAGAATTAAAACAGCAGATGTGTAGGAGGCCACAAACAGGACAAATCACACATACTCTTGGCCAAGAAAGCTAGTTTAACTTTGGTTGGACAAATGACCTTCAGGAGATGCCTTCTATACTTCAGCTCCAGGGGAAGGTTGAATTATTAACCTTTAGACACATGAGGACAGATCAACTGAATTTTACTCTCCTGACCTTCAATCAATCATGCATTTTAAATATATAAATAAAAAATATAAAATTACCCTAAAAGCCATAGAGCATGAATTTCAGTGGTTAGTTACACAGAACCCTAATTTTAAATAGAGATATTTTTTGAGGAACTCAGCATGGCAAAGCAGTTAAGTGTCTGCCTAAATACTTTTAAACTGACATTATGTGTTCTCTGCTAAGTCATAGCTATAGTGGTGCAAATCTATCATATTTTTTTTTTCTTCAGGATGTGAGGGTTTACAGGAAGTAATACAGCTGAAATTCTCATGAGTTTTCTTCACAAAACCAAACAGAATCTGACTTAAAGCCATGTAGAGATCAAACTCCTGCTTAAAATTGCATCCACACAACATCCTCCCTCTCTCAGGTTTCCCACTGCTAAAATACATACATATTGTCAAAAAAGGTAGTTGGTCACAACTACTCTATGCTTTTACACTGTAAAATCCTTTTAATATACCATTAATCCACCTTAATGTGTGACTTTTCTCTCATTTTCAAATGGTCTTGAAAACTTACCCATGTAGGGTTTTGTGCCAGCCATAGAAGAAGCTTTTTCTGAGCCTTTCACAATGGTTGCTATGTTAAAGTCAGTGATATGAACATGTCCTGCAATTACACAAAGTAAAACAGAAGTTACAACAGAACATCATACAAATATTTCTCTCTTTATTTGTCATTTAAGCAATAAAGGAAATTCAATTGGAAAGATTCATAACATTAATGAAAATTATTATTAAACATTACTCATAACTAGAAAAATCAAATAGGAAGCAAAGTGATGGAATACTCCTCCTGTATGGTTGCACCTGCTACGTGCTTGCAGTGTTGAAATGTTTTTGCTGATCATCCCTGAATCCTTTTCTGCCATGAACAAACTTGAGAAATAGGCCCATGAGAACCTCATGAATTTCAGCAAGTCCACGTGCAGGGTGCAGCACCTGGGTCAGAGCAACCTCAGACATGAATATAAACTGGGAGAACTCATTGAGAGCATCTCTATGGAGAAGTACTTGGGAGTTCTTGTGGATGAAAAGCCAGACACAAGCTGACAATGTGCTCTCACAGCCCAGAAAGTCAGTCGTATCCTGGTCTGCATTAGAAGGATGAATCTCCCCCTCTACTCTGTCCTCATGAAACTCCAGCTGGAATACTTTGCCCAGATCTGATGACCTCAGGCTGAGAAAGGTGGGGTTGTTCAGGCTGGAAAAAAGAAGCCTCCAGGGAGAGCTCATAGCAGCCTTCCAGTACATTAAAGGGAATTACAACAAGGAGAGAGAGGGACTCTACTGGCAGATCATGAGAGGACAAGAGGCAACGGTTTTAAACTGAAAGAGGGTAGGCTTAGAGTAGACGTAAGGAAAAAATTCTTTATCAGAGGGTGGTGAATCACTGGAATAAGCTGCCCACAGAGGTTATGGATGTCCCATCCCTAGCAGTGTTCAAGGCTGGGTTGGATGGGGCTCTAAACAACCTGGTCTAGTGGAAGGTGTTCCTGCCCGTAGCAGGGGGGATGGAACTAGGTGTTCTTTGAGGTCCTTTCCAGCTTTAGCCATTCTATTATGTATTTTATGATGCTGTCTGTTTTCTCAGTGCACAAGTAACATGCAGAAGCAGCATGTAAATCTATGCGTGAAATTTGTTTCTTATCTCCGGCTACAGCCACCCCTCTCAATGTCAGGTACTCGTGACGCTGTCTGCTCTCACATCCACTACAGGTAACCATCAGCCTGATTTTTTCTGAGTCACCTCAAGGCAAAGAGGAAGATGAGTAGAAAAATAGTATTTTTATCATACAATAACTGTAAAATTAGATCTCCATTAGCTGAACAGTGTACATATAACAGGAGCAGGTCCTAAATGATCACTTATTTGACAGCATGTTACAAGATGAGCGATAAGTGACACAAGTCAGCCTGGGGATGTGCTGCCTGACCAGCCAAAAAATTAATTTAAAGTGAACTCATCAGGCTGCATGGTCCCAACCTGCTGTCATTGCTTTTTCCTTGGGGTAGCTTATGATAAGTGTAGGTTAAACATCTCTACCACAGTGAAGGAGTAGTTATTCATCCTGGCTTGCCATAGACAGGTAAACTGAATATAAATCCAGTTTGAAAATCTGGACTTTAAATTTGACAAGACAAATGTGACAGAACGAGAGGACACAGACTTAAGCCGCGTCAGGGGAGGTTTAGACTGTATGTTAGGACAAACATTTTCACAGGGACAGTGATTTCCCATTGGAAAGGGCTGCCCAGGGAGGTGGTTGAGTCACCATCCCTGGATGTGATTAAGAGATTGGATGAGGTGCTTAGTCCAACCTATTACCCATGATGAGATGGTAATAGGTTGGACTCATGATCTCAATGGTCTTTTCCAACCTTGTTAATTCTGTGATTCTGTGATTCTCTTAGGTTTTACATCTCTGCTGAAGGACTATTGTTATATATTGCTGAGTCATGAAGATATGCTCTCCGTGGTTACATCTGGCAATGCCATTATGGAGGACAGAATACAGGGAAAGGCAATTCCTTTCCCAGTTTAGCAGTGCACTCAGAACAGGATTAATACATCATGTATTGAACTAGACTCTTAAGTGACAAATTTATATTTTTTTTTTAATCAAGTCTCAACCTTGTTCAGACCACAGAATGGATCAGAGTTTGCACATGATGCTGTTAACATTAAGTGAGGAGGTTCACAGGTTATTCTGAGTTGGAAGAGACCCACAAGGATCATCCAGTTCAACTCCCAAGTGAACGCCCACACAGGGATCGAACCCACAAGTGTGGAACCACGGGCACCACGCTCCATCCATCCAAGCCTCCCACCATCTAGGCNGATAGCAATGCATGGGGTTGTTATGTCCAAAGTGAAGAACTCAGCACTTAGACTTGTTAAATCTCATATTATAGCTCCAAGTGTTTCTCCTGAAGGTTATTATGAGAAACCATGTCAAAAACTTTGCTAAGATCCAAATACACAACACCCACGGCCTTTTTTATCATCAAACAAGCGAGTCACCAGATCATAAAAGGAGATCAAATTGGTCAGGCAAGACCTACCTCTCCTAAATCCATGCTGACTGGGTCTAATGTCATGGTTATTTTGCAGGTGCTGTGTAATAGCAGCCAAGATTATGTGTTCCATGACTTTGCCCGGAATTGAGGTTGTTATCATGTTTGCTTGAAAAGATGAAAAGAATGTAACAAAGGACTAAAATTGGACATTACAGTGGTGCCTCAACAAAATGTTGTGCTGTTCCCACAGTCTAACATAGATCCTGCTCAAAGTCCAGAGGAATTGTATTTGCGAAACTCGTACAGCTCTGCAACTAGGCACACATGAACTGAAATTCTCAGAGGACTCGTTTGACCAGATCTGAAGTGATTTTGAAGGGAAAAAAAAGAAAAAAAGAAAGCACTTCCCACTGCTAAACTTAAAGCTATTTATCTAAATGGGAGATGCAGTAGAAGTGAAATGGTTGGTTTACCATTTCTGCACTTTTATTAAAAAACCTGCTTGGATTTTATTGACTCTTCCTAAGATGCCCAGCTCAGGAAGGCATCTACACAGCAGACAAAAACTGTAAGCAGAAAAAACCCACCCCTTTATAAGTGGTGGGAGGTGTTAAACTCTCATAACAGGAATTAGTGTGAACAGTCCAGCCTGACATCACCATTCCAGGGTGGTATTCCTACTTCCTGGTGGCTGGAGTGTATCATAGTTGCAGTTCATTTCTGCTATCATAAAACATTATGTCAAAAGGCTTCTTGAAAATTATAACTGAACCACATATAGTCTCCTCGTGGTAGTAGTTTAAAGCAATTCCATATACAATATAGAACAAAATATTGCAAGGATCTCTGGAGATGAATACTTTACTTTTTTTGACAGATAAATATAAAATTCTGTCACTGAAATGACAGCATTGTAAGTGATGCTCCCTATTAGACTGTTGGCATGATTTCCCATTGCATAATATCCATTCAGACTGATCCAAATAGTTGATTTACAAACAAAATTGCCTATCCTGTAGTGCATTGTTTTCTCTCACTTTTATCAGAGTTTTTTTCTTTTAACAAAACCAAATCAGCACACAAAAATTGTTGCACACACTGGTTGACTTTTTTGTTAAAAATACCTTTCTGCAAGGTAAGGGATGGATTGGGAAGGTAAGTTCTGCAGAGCTCCTCTGCATCCTGGTGCCAGTAGAGCCACAGCAGGCAGCTCCTATACATGGAGGGCACAGTAGAACTGGGTCTGTACTGCTGCAAAAGCTTCACTTTTGCTCTTCTCCACCACAGGGGCACTCCATGACCCACAGGCTGTCTGCTGGCAGCCTTCGCCTGCTGCTTAAAGGGCCGATAATTGGCACTGGAAGGAAAGGAAAGCAGGCAGATGAATGGCCGTGCTGCCACACCAGACCTGGTGGGAGCTTGTCTGGAACAGGGTAAGGGCAGAGAGCGACTCCCAGTGTGCCTGTTTGTCGTGAAGGAGGGTTGGAGGGGGATAAGGCAAAGTTCTGCCTACACACGCCCCACTGAATGATTTCAAGTCTTCTTCTTTCCATTCCCAGTGTGAATAATTCAGGAGACAGACCCCAATTCTCTGTAGGAGTATTTCTAATCAGCCTCAAAGAGGTGTTTTTACTGTTGCACGCAGGAAAAGGGAAGATTGCTATTGTAGCAGTAAATATTCTGAGATATCAGCTACTTCATACTGTTTCCAAACTTTCTGCTTGTGGGGACTTTTTCCATCTGAGTACAACGCGTGTTGTACTTGATCTCTCTTTCTGGATACAGCTGTGAACAACTAAATGTCAAAACCCTGGTACAATATTGAACTAAGAAGATTGTCAGTGCCACTTGGATTTAGCTCTTAATAACTGTGAAGCAGAGCAGTACACCACAGATTCAGCAGCATCTAACTGAATTCAAGTATTCCAGAAAAGAGCTCATTGCTTAATCCCTGGAGCTGCATGACCCCACATGATAACAAGACGATGGCAGAGGGAAGAGACGAAAAGGTGAATGACCACATCCCTTTGGCTCGCTGCTGTGGCTTTTTCAAATCATCCCAAACTGCAGATCTCACGTAGAACAACACATACAATGGAAACAGAAAGTATTTCAGTGGAAATATTGTTTCAAAAAGTACATGCCTGCAGTCGGGTTCCATTGAGGCTTTAACAGGGCAAGTTAATATCTACAGCACAGGGTATTTGCACAGACATTGGAAAGCTTTGTGCTGTGTGAATTTTATGCCTCATTTTTCCACATGATCTGAAATCACAGTATCTGAAGTAAACAGCAAATGATCTATTTAATTTCTGAGCAAAAAATTAGAACATATCCTGAAAAGGGGTTGTGGTTGGCTGACAAACATTTAGCAGAGGAAAATATACATTATTTCAAACCTCATTGAATTTCCCAGTCTGAAGTCAAGGGTGAATGTGAGGACAAAGAGAAGAAATATTTTACTGGAGTTAATGACACCAACTCAGCATGCAACAGACCTGACTGGAAATCTCAGCACAGTAATATTTTGGAGCAAACTCAAACCTAATTTGCCCCCAGAAGGTCAAACCCTATGAACAATTTAAAAAACATCTCTGGGTTCATCTGTGTTACATATGAGAGCGTAAGCTCATACCCACCTGAACTTGGCATGACTTGGCAGTCTGCCACTTCTGATCAGGGAGATTGGAAGAAACTTTATTGCATGGCTCTAGATGGGTTCAGCAAGGCTGTGCATTTAAAAAGGTTAGGCTGCTGAAATGGCTATGCAGGCATGTAAAAATTCCAGAATTGGAGCATTAAATGAGATACAGGCGCTGAAAATTGTCTGTAGCTATGATAAGAACCAGTCCTAATACAGACATACCAGGTACACTTCTGGTGGAGAGTATAGCATTTAGAATTAGAGGATAGCAATAATGTTGCCAGTTCTGGTATTCAGAAGTTAATTTTGGGGCTTAAATTATTAATTTATGGGTTGGCTTTTTTCGTCCCATTTTTGTTTTTTAAGACCAAGATTGCTCATTGAATACATCTCTGAATTTTGTTGCTACTTTTCAGATGAGAGATGAGATATAATCATGGAAAGAGCATTTTAATGAAAAAATTGATTATGTGTCACATAGCAATGTAGTAATATATAATAACATATAATAAGGCACATATGAATGCCAGTGTCAATTAACTTTGCTCACCCATAATGGAAATTATTTTACTGACTAAAGTTCTCAGTATCAGATGCAAAACTCCAGTCTACAAAACCCTCAAAACCTAATAAAATGTAAATAGTCCTGTTAAGACTAAGAGTGAAATACTAAATTTTTGATTTCAGTATGGAGAGCCATCAGGAAACAATTTCAGGATTTAAAGTAGCAATCATTCAGTGAAATGAGCAGGTAGCACTTTCAAAATTAACAAACAAATAGTGATTCTTCACATAGTCTGTGTCCAGGCTAAACACCCCAATACAAGATTAAGGATGTTAAAGGTTCTCTTCACTCAAAGAAGCACCAGAAAAGATCTTGGAAACGGGCACTGCAATTTATTAAATGTGTGGAAATTGAACATGTGAACCTGTGAAATCGTAATCAGCTCAGGAAATGCCTGTTGCAAACACCTAGAGTTTGAGTGAGTACATGGGGCGAGTACTATAAAAATTAGTCTCTTTTTATACCCTGCTCTTTCATGCACTATCTGGAGACTCCTGGAGATAAGAAGCTCAGCTAGATGGGTCTTTGATCCACTGTGGTCGCTCTTTGGCTCTGAAACTGAAAGCCTGAGTATCTGTAACACTATCTATGCCAAGTGAGAGAGGGGCAAAACTTCCACCGATAGAGAGAACAATAAAAAGGCTGAAGCTCCTTTACTGACAAGGGAGTGCTGAAGGAGTCATGGAGTATCTTGAATATTCTGATTCTAAGTTATTATTCATCAAATCCTGCAATTCTAGAAGATTTATCTTTTTGAAATAAGAACGTTCCAAAACACATTAACAAAAATATTTTCCTTTCATGAAAGATAGTGGACTTGTACAATTTGCTGATCCAAGAGCTTGCAGAGGCCAATATCAGCCACAGTTTCAAAGAGACAGTAAACAAACTTACTAACAAAGATTCATCCACATTTCAAAGGAAATATAGAGAGATGCTCTAATATTCTACTACAAAAACTCTGGGTGTTAGTAAACACTGAAACATTTGATGGCCAAGTGGCAAAANAGGTAGGATGGTGTGTTGGTAGCAGGATGGCAACAGGTTAGGGAACAGGTTGGGCTAGGTTAGGTAATAGGTGATAGGTTGGACTCGATGATCTCTAAGGTCTTTTCCAACCTTACTGATTCTGTGATTCTGTGAGGATTTAAAGTAGCAATAATTCAGTGAAATGAGCAGGTAGCACTTTCAAAATTAACAAACAAATAGTGATTCTTCACATAGTCTGTGTCCAGGCTAAACACCCCAATACAAGATTAAGGATGTTAAAGGTTCTCTTCACTCAAAGAAGCACCAGAAAAGATCTTGGAAACGGGCACTGCAATTTATTAAATGTGTGGAAATTGAACATGTGAACCTGTGAAATCGTAATCAGCTCAGGAAATGCCTGTTGCAAACACCTAGAGTTTGAGTGAGTACATGGGGCGAGTACTATAAAAATTAGTCTCTTTTTATACCCTGCTCTTTCATGCACTATCTGGAGACTCCTGGAGATAAGAAGCTCAGCTAGATGGGTCTTTGACCCACTGTGGCTGCTCTTTGGCTCTGAAACTGAAAGCCTGAGTATCTGTAACACTATCTATGCCAAGTGAGAGAGGGGCAAAACTTCCACCGATAGAGAGAACAATAAAAAGGCTGAAGCTCCTTTACTGACAAGGGAGTGCTGAGTTATTGAGTATCTTGGATATTCTGATTCTAAGTTATTGTTCATCAAATCCTGCAATTCTAGAAGATTTATCTTTTTGAAATAAGAATGTTCCAAAACACATTAATGAAAATATTTTCCTTTCATGGAAGATAGTGAACTTGTACAATTTGTTGATCCAGGAACTTGTAGAGGCCAATATCAGCCACAGTTTCAAAGAGACAGTAAACAAACTCAATAGCAAAGATTCATCCACATTCCAAAGGAAATATAGAGAGATGCTCTAATATTCTACTACAAAAACTCTGGGTGTTAGTAAACACTGAAACATTTGATGGCCAAGTGGCAAAAGACATGTTCCATGAATAGTATCTCCTCTTGCCAGCAGTTGTGACAAAATGCTGACCAAGGTCTTGGATCTGACCCAGCAGGGACTTCTTCCTCTGTCAACTAAGCAGTGATCTTGCTGTGTTTTATGAAACAATGTTCTGGAAAACTCGACTGAGAGGAAATCAAATCTTTGCAGATTTCCAGTCAACAGATGGTAATAACGATGTGGTCACTCTTTATAATGTAAAACCTGAATGCAAAAGTAGAGCCTCCTAATTTCTGCAGAACAATCAGAAATGTTAATTACAATGGTGCTATCAAATAGCTATAGAAATAATGTTATCACCTCTGAAAAAAAGAGTGTACTAATCAGTTTGCCACTGCTCATTTTTCTGCATTTAAGAAATTCTACATCTCCTTAGACATCATAGATCATGGAAAGTTTTAATTTCTTTGAGACTAAAAAAGAAATACATCATGGATCAGGGTTATCAGATTCCTGTTCTAAGTGCTGTCAGTTATACTGTTCTAAACCATTAAAATGAAAGGAATAGTAGAGGAATACTGGCATTAAGAGAATCCTATGATGCTTTTCTCTGTACAATGCAACAGTAATAGCACTCCTGAAACACTACATAGTCCCCTCAGCTGTCACTGGTATAATTCTGTTTCAGAAGCATGTTAGCAGAACAGAGGACTACTACTAAATTTAGAGATTAGTCTTAGTCATAAGAGGAAAATCTTCCTGTGAAAGCTGAGAAGGAAACATAACAAAAGAGCTTTATGGGCAGCATTTGTTTCCTTAGAGAGGTCTGATTCCAGTCGGGAGAATGAACCCTGAAACCGTCCCTACTTTGTCTCCTCAGAGGTGGGATCTCAAATCTCCCCAGGAGACCACGAAGTCATCCTCTGGCAGGAACTGAATACTATTTTAAGCAGCTGATGATCCCCTTCTCATGTAGCATTACACTTCTCATGATCACCAAACATTTCTTTCCACTGATGCATTAAAACCTGTGTTCAGCAGTGTTAACATTTGACTTTGCTGAAAAGTGTATGAGAAAATTCAGCCTTCCTCTGCCAGAATGATTTGAACATGTTGTACACATTTTTGTGTGGTTTCTCTTTGTTTGGTTGGTTTGTTTTGGGGTTTTTCATTTGTAAATTAGATTGACCATTTTTAAGGGTGAGGAAAAAAATTGCCTGTTTTCACTACTTCTGTATTCCTGAGGAATGTTCCCTAAGCCATACAGATAAATTGTAATAAAACTGGTTTTAATGAACAGAAATATCTGTAATATATATTTTTTGCATGTTATGAAAGCCAATCACTTTAACTGCTTGAAAATATAAGGCAATGTGAATGGTGTAACACCACATTTTGGCTCCAGCCAGACTAGGTTTCTTCAGAGAGGCCAAAGAAGTGTAATTCACTAAGACAAAGTCTCAGTCAGAAATGTTGTGCGTATCCAATTCCTTGATATTTTGTGTAAGCATAACTTGTTTAATGAAGTGTAAGAAAGACCTACGGGTAAAGCCAAGCATATAGGAATCTGTTGTGCTGTCCTAGAGACCACGTACTAAAATAAAGTTTCTTCCTGTGCACCTGGTTAGGATCATATTAGATGAATTTATTATGCTTCCTCTGCAGCACAACATATTTGTGGTGTATATGCATTCAGCATATTTTTCCATTAAGAAAAATCTGATGATTTTGTAAAAATGATGTTGCTATGCTGCAGCTTAGTCAGAGCTATTAGGTATTTCAAAGATAGCATTCTTCTTGCAAAATACACATCTATGAGGAGGATATCTATATCTTTACTCAAAACTTCCAGGTATTATCACCAGATAAATAAATACTGGTGTGTAGTGAAGGCATCCAAAATAAGGCAGATCTAAAACATTGCTGTGTGCTTCAGTTGTCTGTAAAGTAAACCTGTGGTGATGAACAGTGGAATGGTCTGCCCAGGGAGGTGGTGGAGTCGCCATCCCTGGAGGTGTTTAAGGTCAGACTGGATGAGGAGCTCAGTGCCATGGTCTGGATGGTGGGAGGCTTGGATGGATGGAGCGTGGTGCCCGTGGTTCCACACTTGTGGGGCTGATCCCTGGGTGGGCGTTCGCTTGGGAGTTGGACTGGATGATCCTGTGGGTCCCTTCCAACTCAGAATAACCTGTGAACCTGTGAACACTGCACAGACACCTGTCCCATCAACATCACCTCATTTAATGAGTTGAAGGGTGTGTGTAGACCCTTTCGCAGGTTCAGACAGTTCCTTCTCCCAACCACATAATAGGTCTTTGAACCTTTTTGAATCCATGAGCTGATCAGTTCTGCTAACCAAGATCTATCTGTATGTCTGGAGAAGCACGTCTGCAGGTATGTTATGAGGGAGCAGCATTCTACTTTGCATAAAAGGGGCCATCCATCCCAAAATTCCCAAGCTGCTCACAGATAATTCTGTTGCTGAACAGTTTATAATCACAAAAACCACCTTCATTTTGCATAGTGCCCTCTCTTGTGTAGGTTCTTCTCTGTGATGCTTGAGCATCCACAGGAAAACTCTGGCAAGAGGCTGATTTTGTGCAGTAATTGACCTTGATGAGGGGCAAGGAGAGATAAGGGTGACTGTACTTCAAAGGCTGTCAATCAGAGATTTAGCATATACTTATGTTGTTGTTGACATCTTTAATTCACCCAGGACTTAAAAACGAGACATTTCCATTTCATGCTTATTTGCTGATATTAGTGTCTAGGGAACATTAATACTTATGGGACTGAGACATTAAATCGCTGAAATTCTAGACAGTTTGAAACTCCAATATTACTTAGCTTTATTGGATTCCATGTTCCTCGGGACAAACTTCTCTCTAGCACAATATTACCTCATTAATAAACTTTAACTATGTACCCAGCAGCTCTCCAACAGATTTTGAAATACAATGCTACCATTGGCATAATTTCAATATTATATTTTCTCAGAGATTATCTTGTTAATCAATTTCTGAAGTGAGCAAGGAACAAGACTTTCCCACAGTAGCAAACACACACTTCCTTTTGCCATTTAGTCTTTTTCCTGAATATATTTCTGTTCTAACCGATATAAGGTTAATGCCCTCTAAGCCTGTATTTTCTCATGTTTTCCTATGAGCAGTTGCAAGAAGATACACGAGGGTTTTTATAAATACTTCTGTATTTATAAATAAATTTATAGTATAAATAAACTTCTTTATTTATAAATACTTTACTTATTTATTATTTATAAGACATAATATGTGTAAATTTTAACTTTAAAAAAATTAGTTCCTTTTTTAAATTTCCTTTTATGTTTGAGAACATGGAATTACTACTAAAAGTTCAAAGTGTTCGTGTTGTCTAGGTTTTTTTATGCTATTTAAGACAGAACTGCATGTAGAGGAATAAAAATTTTGCAGACTTAGAGGAAAATTTCCAAAATTGGTATCTAAATTTAGGAAAGTGATTTCAAATACCGACATGAGAAATAATTTGCTATATGAAATTTCTTAACTTTTCAGAATTTCTAAAGGAGTGAAGCATTTGGTACTTTATGTCTGCTGATAGGCACCTAAAAAGGAATTGTAGTGATGCAGAGGAATCCTGTTAATTAAATGTCCTGTTAATTAAATAGTAACTTGGTGATCTCATTTCATATTAAATTCCTTTGGTTTTAGACATTGAAAGTTTCATATCCACGCATTCGTTTTGCAACAGGAGGGAAAATTAGAAAATCCACAAGGTATTCTGAGGCACTTTGAGAAGAAAGTCCAGCTTTAGACAGGAATTCAATATCTGAGGCTGATTTACCAAGCACATAATGAGCAATTAGGGATTCTGAGAGAAAGCAGCTGATATTCACTTACCATGTTCATCCAAAAGTATGTTGTCAGGTTTGATGTCCCTGGAAAAGAAGGAAAGGGATGCATTACCTTTTTTACCCAAAGGAAACCTGTAATTTTAAAGTTTTCCCCGTCTGACTAAGAGGCCTAAGTCTCTTAAATCATTACAGAACCAATGGAAACTTTATCGCACATAAAGGCAAATGATTTTTATCTACATATTTTTATTTCCCTGAGAAAACAGGCGTACTAAAGAGGTTTCCATTAACTGTGGTTTAGTTTTCATAGGGTTAGCAATGCCATGGGTTTGGTTTCCAAGATTATGTGCTTTATTCTCTATAGCAACAGGAACAACGAGATGGAAGAGTTGCCTGATTGCTTCGGGGACTCCACATTTGACAGAAAACTCTTAATTGGAAACAGTGGTGGCTTAACCTGTCTGCCAGAGCCTGCGATTCTGCCACGCTCACATGCATGGTCACCCACATATTGCAGAGTCCTGTGAGCTATCTTGGGCTAATAGAGCATGTCTAGCAGCTCTCTTTTTAGTCCTGAAATCCCCATTTGGCTGTCTGTAACATCAGGTACTCTGCTGGGAACAGGAGTGGGGATAAAGGAAGATGGAGATTACAACAGGGCAAAGCGTCAGCTCAAAGGTGTCATTCTTGGTGCAAGAGAACAATACTGCCCCAGAGAGCTGCACTTTCAGCATCATTTTCCATTGACCTAAGTTCATGCTGCTGTCAGGAGGGATTGAGATAACTTTTCCCTCCATTGTCAGGCATTCTTACTCTCTTTGTCCAGCATTATTGCCATTGGTGTGAACCTGTTCTGGGAGAAATTCACCTTTTGGCTGGATTGGTTCCTGGTTTTGTTCACTCTGGGGCTTGGTGAGTGTGATGTGGCAATGTTATGTGGCACTGCCTTGCCCCTGGCAGCTTGTGTTCTTGGTGTGGCATTGACAGAGTGGCAGAGGCATCAGTTCACCTCCAGCAAACCTTTTTTCCCCACTTACCTCAAAAGAAAAGGAACTATAAATTGTCAGAATAAACAGTTGAGTAAATCTGCAAATGTAACTCCTAATGCTTCCACCTGTGTAGTTTTTTTCAGCCAAGGGATGGCTTCATGGTTTGATTATTCCAGTTTTTTATTTTTTAAAAAAATTTAATTACAGAAGGATTTCTCAAGTAAACATCATACAGTAGTCAGATAGCAATACCAATCTAAATATGTATATTTGCATGATATAGCTCAGTCATCGTCCAAACTCCACAGTTTTATTGACAGAAGAAGGAAGCTTAAACCTTCCTGAGCACTCTGGATTCCACACGTTCTAACTCGGTTTGAGGATCATATGAAATTCTGAATTATTGCTAAGATTATGTTTATAATTTGTGTAGCAGCAGCTGTGAAGACATAGGATCAATAACAAATTAGTTGAATAATTCTCTGCACATTTGGGAATAATATAAGATGCATATATGTCTGTGTAAGGAAAAGCAAGGATCTCACTGTCGTCACCACCGGGAATGGAAATTTAAAATTTCATCAGTATTCCATTGTGAAATACTGTATTCCTTCTGCATGACTTATAGGCTACCTGTAACTGCCTGATTCTGCAGCAGTTCTAATTATATGTACATATAATATAAAGGAACATGTGTCCTAAAGCCTGTTTCACCCCAAACTTGCCAAACTCTGACCCTGTAGTCCCTGTAGTCACTTGGTATATCACAGTATCACAGTATTAGCGAGATTGGAAGTCCAACCTGTAACCCAACACCAATCCATTGTCTAAAACATGGCACTAATCATTTATCATATCAAAGCCTTTCTTTCCCTGATTTCATATAAGTGAAGTGGTGACTTACAGGCAAACTGTAGGAATAAATATCTTTGTTTATATTATAAAAGTTGTCTTTGGTTGAATTATCATAGGAAGTTTTATACATTTTTATACTCAATGCTGTATCTAACCTCTCAATTGATGAGACAGTTTTTGAAAGCGATACTGTTCAGATGGTATTAAATATATTTGCTAGTGACAAAATGATCTCTGGGTTTTGATAATTGTTTCCTGATAAGAGTTGAAATTATGATTTCATGTTAAATGAGTCTATGGCTGACCCATGACTGCACTTCTAATATGGGTAAGGAGTTTGGAGGTTATATTCAAGTACATCAGGGCCTTTCTGTAGTTTCCTAAAATCAGTGATCATTCTGCATCACTAAACTTTTTTGCCCAGCTGAAGGAATTTAAGAGTTGGGATTTGTCGTGGTTTGACCCTGACTGGATNGAGAATAAAACTCACTTTTATTAAAGGACAAATTCACCTTTATGAGCTATTGTCAAATATATAACAATACAGCAGCCAGGGATGGCTCATTACAAGACTGAGCCTTTTCTATGCTTTTTTAAAGAAAACGAATTCAAACAATTTGAATATTTGTTACGGTGTTGCATCATTAAATAGACTATACATTTTTACAGCCACCAGAAAAGACTTTGACAAACCCACTTGACAACTGTATGTATCATCAAATGTATTCTTCATGCAGTTTGTGTCTCTAATGTTCAGAATGTTGAGTGGTAAAATTAGATCTGTGCTTACCTTCCTGTAACTAATTCAGGCAGTGGCTGATACTAGATCCAGATGTGCACAGATGATAAAGCCTTTCCTACCAAAGGGATGTTCCCTGCCGGGGGTACTGTTGGCTTTGCTCATTTTGCTCCGAGGCAGGACTGTAGCTGGGGACAGACACCGCAGGGGTTATCGCCTTGCACACGGCAGCTCAACCCCTCCGTGCCTGGGGCAACCTGATAGACTCATAATCATGCCTCAGATCTCAAAGCAGGCTATTTTAAACCGCTTTTGCAGCAAGAAAAAGTCATGGGTTACCTCGAGAAGGTAAACAAGTTTCTCAAGTAAGATGTTGCTGTTTTGGGATCACACCTCTGGAGATGTACGTGATGCAGAGATCCACAGGGCAGGAGAGAAAGAAAAGCACAGGGTCACCATGAAGGGTGTGTCTTCCAGCAGCACTGTTGTGTGCTCGTCACCAGTTTACAGCAGGCACTAAAAGCTCTGCTCTCCACAGGTGGTTTGTTGAAAGCTCCAAAGACTGCAGACAAGCAAGGGCACTGCTCTGCCCTGGCACTGACTGCTGCCAGCTAGGGCAGGGAGGGTGCGACGTGGTCTACAGGAAGATGCTGCAGGTCTGGGTGAATTGCTAGTTGCTGGATATATATTCAGAACCGAGGGCTAGTGGCTGTTACATCTAATACCTCTAAATAAATACAATAGAAAAATTAATTTAAATAATAGAAACCCTTTTTATGTAGGAAGGTGGATTTAAAAGACAAATCTTTTAGTTAAGCAGTTTAAATTCAAACATATTGTGGAAGTGAAATTATGTTTTGATTACACATTAAGTTTTCAGAAAAAAAAATACCCCTTAGCAAGCATGTTCAAACAACAGGGTGTGAAATTCAGAACCTTAGCTTCAGGGTTTTGCTGTTATGCATATTCCTACTTAAAATAATTAATTGAAACACTTATTTCATAATCCAAGTACCTTGAACCAGTTCATAAGAGAAATTTAAGGACTTTTCCAAGGAGCAAACTCTCGATTTGGATTCAGAAGAGCCCTGGACTACTTTCTGATCATTCAGTGAACAATGACCAACAGAGCTATGGCAGCAGCCTTGACATTGATTTCATAAATACAACTTTCTCAGTCTGTACCAATGCTACTCCAACTCTTTTGATATGCAGAGAAATCAGAGCAACTTAGAAAGGAGCAGAGAAACCAAAGTCTTCTCCAGTGACAGTACTAGGCATAACTAGTATAACAGCTGGCCCAAGAAACTCAGAGGTGGGGCAACTGAGAAAAAAATTGGAAAACCCACCTTTTAATTGCCATGAGTTGATGCAGCCTGTGAAACCATTTCTAGTTTTCTAGCAGAAAGTTTTATTTACCTCTTCCATCAATGTTTTTTTCTGATGTGATTAAGTGAAGTATGTAGAAGCAGAGTGGAGAAGTGGAGAAGTAATACATCCTTCATCCTTGCTAGTTTTCAAGACCTGGATAAAACCCGAACAGCCTGGTCCGATCTGAAGGCTGAGCCAGGTTTTGGCAGAGCATTAGAAGCCTCTGGAGGTCCCTTCCACCCCAAATCATTCCGAGTCTATGAAAAATAATGTATTCTAGTTCAAAGCCCATCATACTCATCCACCTTCCTTTTGGCTGTTCATGTTCATGAAAGATTGAAGAGACTTGTGAGAGAACAGTATCTGTGGAATTCAGTGAGTCTTTGATACAGCCCATAGCTGTAAGAAGCAACTCAGATCTTCCACCTTAAGTTAAATTCTGTCATGGGGTTTGAATGCTCGTGAAGAAAACAGTGAGAACAAATATCCTATCTTCAGCATGAAATGAGGTTGAAATTGAAATGCCCCCTGGTTCAGCACTGGAGAGGCATAACACAATATTTATTAGCTAGGTAAGTGGTCAAAGAATGAGGATTATATCACCTGAAGAAGATTGAGAAGTCTCAGTAGGAATTAGCAAATCTAGGTGATTATTGAAAGTGTCAGATAAAACAATGGAAATTATATATATACATCAAAATCAATAATGGCCATATAGAATCTTCCTGAGGTCACATTATGTCCCTTATGGAGGTCAATTAGTTATAGAAAAGAAGATTGAGAAACATACGATGATATTTGCTTTAAAGTTTGAGATTCAGAACAATCTCCAAAAGAGTTTAATGTGCACTACTATCAACCATCTATCAGAACATGGTCAATTTTTGTCTCTATTTTTATTTGCTGGACTTGAAATATCCATCTAGAAATGAAAGTCGTATTGTTAGTGAAGTCAACCAACTTTTTTACTCAATTTTCTCAAGCTAAAAAGTTGATGGCCGGTTCATTTGCTATCACTTCACACTGCTAAGAACTAATTCTAAGTAGGTTATAGAAAAACACTGAAATTAAAGTGTTATGTTGTAATTTTAAAAAAAAGGCAGGTCCTTCAGATTACATGATTTCTTAGCATTTGAAAGAAAGCAATCAAAAAGGAAAATATCTGGGGAAGGCTAAACAAATTTTTTCTTTAGTCCTTGTAGATTAGGTTACTTAGTTAACAGAATAGATCTTAAATCGTGATATGATAAATAATAAATACTATCTAGATGGTCCATAAAATGTTTCTATTTTCTTTTGGAACACGAATGTGCATTCATATTCCATAAAATCAGAGTGAACAAAACGAACAGGGTTCAATTAATATGACTGGGAATTAAACTCAAGTTGATTACTACAACACATAATTGTGTAAAAATGCTTCAGAGGCTCAAACAAAGATTTAGCCAGTGGTGTGAATAACAGAACAACCAACTAGAGTTTCTCCAGCAAGGATTAATGTTATTGATGTAGGAAAGCTCTTCTACAGCAAGTACAGACACTGTCTTCCCTTCACCTTTTTGAAAAACACTTTGTCCAATACCAAATGTAAGATCCATGCTTTTCCTTAAACCTATGAGAACTGAAAAACTATCACTGTCCCTCTGTTTTATTCTTCTTTCATAAGAAAACTTATGAACACCACAGTCTTGTTGTCTGCCATTTTTAAATTACTGATTTTTTTTTGCTGTTGCCTGTATTTTGTCATTTTATCAAGATTTCAAGTGATTCCAACACAGGGACCACTGTTCTTTGCCAATTCAAGCAGCTTTTTAATATTTTCAGGGGAAATACTTCATTTATAACAGCGTTGTATGGGTCTGAACTCACATGTGTAATAACCCCTAGCCCTTTATCTAGTATCAGCAAAAATCCAAAGTACATTATTTCAACTTTGTGTCTGATAGATGTCACTCTTTGCCTTTGCAGACCAGGATTTAATGTATTATCATATTTCTATTCTCTTGAGCCTCCAAAATCCCACAGTAACATCTATGAGGCATTTCAGCTCACAGTGGTTTTACCAGCATGACTTATAATAGAGTATTTCTACTTTTTAATGATGATTGGTTTTCTCAGAATGAGGACCATCGAGCCTTCAGATGTTCATTAACCAGAGGCAAATTACAGTGAAAATTCAGTTCTGAAATGAAGTCTTAGATTTTTAAAACCAGTTCTTTCCTACTTTTATTGGAGTAGACAGAAGACACAACAAGAGGCATGAGTTGCAAGGGAGTTCAGATTGGATATAAAGGAAACTTTCACTGTGAGGACAGACAAATAGAGGAACAGGCTGCCCAGAGGGGTTTTGTGGCCACTGTCCCTTGAGTTTTTTAAGGCATGACTACATAAATGCCTGGGAGGGCTGGTCTGATGTTATATGTGATCGTGATTTAAGCAGAAGGTTGGACAGGAGGTTTCTTCCAGCATGAATTTTGCCTATGATGGTTTATGTTTAGACAAACTCTGCAGGGAGCAAAGAGGCTTTTCTCCACTCTTCAGGTCAGGAGCAGCAACTGAGCAGCTTCCTATAAACCATGCAAAGAACTGCAGCCCATAGCCAATGTCCTCCGGGGGAAGTGGTAGTGCCTAAGATCACAGACAATAAAACTCCACACGTTACAAGATAGGCTTGCCTCAGTCTGGATGTGGTGAGCAGGATCCTAGGCGCCCACTCGGATCCATGGGGGCTTGGGTGTCGTCTTCCCAGCTCCCAGCCAGTTTCTGTGCTCGGAAAAGCAGCTCTCTTCCTGGAGCTGGGATGTGGCTAAAGGCGTTTCCTCCACTTTAATGAGGCATTACAGAGGGAGATGCGCTCTCAGGACTGTACTCCAGACCTTATTAGGGGAGTGGGAGTGGCTATAGGCATGGCGTACTTGAATACTTAGTGGATTCGCTATCCTCGTGGATTCCAAGACTCATGTGAAGAGCGCCAGACACACCAGCCCACAAGTAATGGGGGATCACTATATATTATAAAGTGTTTTCTCCCAGTTATGGGAAGAAACGTTAACAAATTCTGATTTTCACAGATAGGCACCTTATTTGATATTGTCCTATTTGATATTACATTCACAAGTATATACCTTTGTCCAAGGTGTGAATGCATACATAGTGAGGTTTTCGTTAGGTGGATTCATTGAAGCTTTGGATAAAGGAAAATTCAATACAGATTGACCACTCTACAGCCTAGAGATTGATTTTGTCAGAGATATTTTGATTTTTTAAGGGTTGCACAGAAACGAGGTGTCCTCCAGAGCTGAACTGTACAGAGTATCTACCAAGAGAGTTTGCTCAGCAAATAGCCTTAATGAAGTCTGATGCATCCTTTCTCCCTTTTATCAACACCTTATCACTCATTTATCATTTTAGTTTTTTGTTCCTGACCGACATCCTTCCTAGTTTCAAAAACTGTTCAATGGTACTAAAAAAGATCATAGTAAGAATCTCAGAGTTCTTTACTATTATTTAGCATTAGATGAATGAGAATAAAAGACTGACTACTCCAGTCATCTGACTACTCGTTCACGGCCACTCACTGAGATCTCACCAGTACTTGCTGCCACTTACTGTACTTTCATAAAAAGATCTTCAGAACCTTTTTTTTTTTCTGTACATGATCATGCACATGATCCTGTGCATGACTGTAATTTTGAAATTTAAGAATTCAGTAAAACTTAAAATTAGCTGAGAAGACGTGGTATTAGGTTATGAGAGGTCTGTAAAGAAAAATAACATCTCATGGATGTTTTTTTGTATGAAACTGGGTGTATTTCCACCAGGTACCACATCCGATACTCAGGTCACCAGAATAACTAAGTTCAGAAAAAGGCTTTCACGCTTCATATTGTCTGATTAAAATGGGAATGATGAAATAATGTCTGTTAATAAAAGCCACTGGCTGTAGGTTTGAACAGGAAATGCAGAAACATGTGATTGAGGTGACAAAAAATTAAAGTACTGGCCCTGATCTTCACATAATTAATCTTAGGCTAATTTACTCACAACCACAGGAAAGTTACACACACACTTTATTTACTGATTTTTACTGGTTTTTACTGATCTATTTATAACAATAAATAAAAAAGAATGCATCTTTTCTCGGTAATTCTCTCTCGAGTAAACAGAAAATTCTAGAACAGCTGATATCCACTAATTTTGCTTGAAAACAAAATGAACCTCTATTTTGCATCAGGATGTCTATGAATAAATTTATCTTATGAGAAGCAAAAGGCACAATCATTCATTCAATCAACCCAGTCATTCCCATCTGCACTTTCTGGAGCCTCTTATGCACAGAGGACTTGCAATGTCACAGGGCAGCGCTTCCAGTATCCTGTTCTAATCTCAACTAATAATTGGTCTACGTTCTGCCTAGGGAAAGTTACTTAGTGAGCCTCAGCTTCATCCAAAATAAAAAAAAAATCTGCATATTGGACTTAAAATAAGGCATAGAGCCACATTTGTAGTTTCGCAGTGATTTAGCAGATACAGCCTCATAATCATCAGCTTCCAGTAGATTTTATTTTTCATGTTAATATATGTGTGTGGATAGCTATCAGATGTCAGAGTAAAATTAGCTCTCCCCTTCAAGAAATGTTAAAACCAACTAAAACATTATGACTTGAAAAGCAGTCTCGTTTTATTAGTTTTAATAGCTTTGTGACAATTTAATTATATGTTCAATTCTTACCATACTCACTAAGGTAACTTTGAAATCTAGAAAGCAATAGAATCCCACAGAATTCTGTGGGGGAAAAAATTACTAAAGGTTATTCCATAAAAAATGAATCATCCTTGATAAGATTATGTGCAATCTTACATAATATATTTGTCACCAATGAGGAAGATGTAATTTTGTTATTATACAATATGATGGATTATTCATGAACCAGAAATACAAAATAAGTCACTAGGTCTCAGAAAAAAAATTCTTTTTGTCGTGTCCCCGTATTTAAATCTTCTCTTTTGTTTGAAATCTGTTGTTACTCTACAATTCTTACTCCTAGAGCTTTAATGCAGAAACAAAAATTCCAAGTACTTCCAGCCATTTATCTAGCAGAATGCATTCATATGGTCCTAACCATAATCCTATTGTCCAGCTCATTATCACACTTCTGAGCCTTTTCTTTCTGTGTGGTAACATATGTGGCAACAAAACAATTTTCTCATCTGTATGGAAGATATAACCGCTGTAAAATTTATGACAAGTGGAAGAGCTCTCACTGATGAAGGCCTCTGAAGACTGTACATATTCACATATATCTTTGAAGAGTGTCTGGGATTGTTGTCCTAGATACATAGACACAAGTTTTGTGATACTGAGAAGTGTGGTGATTTAAGGAAATTAGCTGGAGGACTCATGGTAACTGCTTGCAAGCAGAAGAAGGTTTATTTTTGGCCCAAAAGCCAAGGAAAGAAGGACAGCAGTGTACCCTGCCCTGTCAAGTGCCAAAAGAGCCCAGCCCAGATTTGTCACCAATATTTAACCCCTTGCCTCATACATATGCAAATCATGCCATGAATATTCATCCTTTCCATATTATGTCATTTGCTACGAGCCCTTCAACCAATCAGCTCCAATGTTGCTCATTCTTTTCCTCTTGTTGTGGCCAACACTCACTTTTGTTTCCCTTCAAGGACCGCAGGACAGGGTTTTTCACCCTTAATATTCAACCATAACTCTCAGGCCTCTTGAATGACTTTGAAATCTACTAATCCTTCTAAAATTCACTAGAAATTCACTAAATTTTCACTAATTCACCAAAATCCCTAAATCTCTATGCTCTTACCTAACTCACGACAATTTGTAATTTTCTGAATCTCCAAATGAGTGGTACCTGGGGTTTCCTTCTAGTTTAGTACATACTATCCTTTACCATGTGTCCATGACAATGTTGGATTTTCCAAACACTTGTACCAGCCAATTTTATAGAGCTCTGAAAATAAAGCTGTCAAAGAAGGCACCAAAACATGCTTATTTAAAAATGCCTGAACTGAAACAAGCTTGTTATTTTCCAATTTTATCTCCATTTGGAAATACACAATTATGAAAATATCTTCAATTCTGTACTTGTAGCAATAGGTGGCAGTCATGATATCTGCATTTGTCTAGGTGGCCAGTAGGTTTTGGAAACACTGGAGTTATCAGTTTTAGCTAGGGCAAATAGTCGTAGTAGATATTGGTATACCAGGTTGAAGAAAATGACCTTTTTAAAATACAGGAACTCTATACCTAACCTTTCACATTTCTGGGTATATGTAACCATAAAATAATCTTCTTTGGCTAGGTTCAGCTCCTGAATTTTCATAGACACAAAATTAAACTAAAAATATTAAATGCAGACTATTTCATTATATGGTTCTTCCTTAAGATCTAAAATTACCACACAGGTAATTATGTCCTGCAATAGCAAGAAAAATAGGCAAATATTTTTACATGTTGTAAAAGGTAGCAAGATTTGTCTAAAGAAGAATGTGAACCTGTACTTTGTCTCCTCTGTGCTGCTTTATGTAGTGTCTCAGAGTCTGGAATTGCAAAGTAACACTGCAGCCTCATAAACTGAGTTTTTACATAACAAAGCCCAGACTACGTTATCCAGAATTTGTCTTCCAGGCTAGTGGTTCTTTTTGAAGGAAACATTTACCAGCACAACCAACTTGAAGGCATCCCAATGGTTAGTTTTCGTTTTGCCTGAAGGACTCGAAATAATGACAAATGTGACACTTCTTTTCCTACAACGCTAGACATGAGTACAGCCCTTGGACTTTCACGTAGCTCTGAAGGAAACCTTGAGCAACTGTCAACACTGTGATGGTGCCAAAATATCAGAACATTTTAAACAAAAAATCTTTCTCAGCCAAATGTTTCCTCAGATCACACGGAGGAGTCACGCAGAATTATCATGTAACAATAATTTGTTGATAATCTCACATCTGACGACTCTAATCTTTTCTTTGTAGACTCAAGTATAAATGAGACCTTCTGTGATTACAAGTACAAGGGTCATACGCTGTGTGTGAATCAGCTTTGGAGAACAGGTGACACCTCTGATAACCACGGGAAGTGCATGACTCATTAGGTGCTAACTGGAGTGTGGTATTTGGAAAGAGTTATCTGGTCCAGCAGGAAAGCACATACATCGCAATGGTGATGCTTCCTTCCATGATGTCCTGTAGGGAGCTTTTGACTAGGAATAAGGAGAGAATATTTTCAGTGTGTGCTCTGCCATCAATTGCAAGACTATCAGCCTCCTTCAGGTAAAAGGCATAGGCCCTCTTCCAGTTTTCGCAGGCAGAAATTAATGTGTGAAACTAAATGAAAGTAGAAATTGATGACATTTGCCCTCTGTCTAAAGACAAATCAAGAAAGCATTGTTACTGATTAGCACATTTGGCTTTAACTGTCGTAGAAAGCTAGCATTTTAAGTGTGGTGTTTTGTAATATCTGAAATTCCTATAGCTGCTCCTCTGTTTTTCACTGCATGAAATATAGATCTATTGAGATATACCACATCTCCAAGAGCTTGCTCAGCTTATCAGACAAATTAAAAAACAAGTTGTAGAGAATTCCAAACACACAGGTGTGCTTGTAAGCTACTGTTTTTAGTGTGTAATCACTGCATAATATCCCTAAAATTTACCTTACACCTTACAACTTCATACAAAAAGCTTTGTGCTCTGTCAGAACATTATCTATTCTCACATTATTTAAAAGCTGTTTCATCCTTCCCTACTGTAGTGCAATTAATTACAGACAACATGGCTGGCAATTAAAGCACGTTCAGCATGGTGGACTCCACTGGCCAAGGAAGGTGACAAGCCCCAAGAAGGGCTGCAGACCAGCAAGCAGAAAGCAATTATGCAAGGTTGTGTTTGTCACTCTGATCTGAAACCCCCAAATGTAGCATGAATGTTAGATTATGCATCATCCTCATCACTCGTAAGAATAATTTTGAATGCTTTTAAGAAAGAACATTTACAAACTCACAGAGCAATAAACGTGCTTTACTGAAGATTGCTCTTTAGAATAGATGAGACACGACAGGCTGCATTTGATCCAAACCAGAACTCCTGTTTCAGTACACTACCTTTTTAAGAAGCTTCCCTATACTGAGAGATGTCAACAACATATTGCTTGTTGCTTGAAATCAAACAGCCAGATATTCCAACTTCTCTTGATGAATCTGGATAAGGAATTATATATTGGCAATATTGCTTGAGCCCACAGACTGTGGTGCCAACATTCTGATTAAGATAACCAGTCAAGAATATAGTAGGTGTGGAGGTGTGTTTAAACCAGGCTCTTTGCAGAGAAACTGCTGTTACTGTAATTACTTGCACTGAGGTCGTTACAAGGAATATTCTTGCTATTTATTCAAATGAAAATACGGATGAGATTCTGGTCTCAGGTTAAAACACTTGGATTAGGTTTTATTGTGAATTAGGCATCTATATACCCATTTATAGTCAACAAAATGGTCACTGGAGTGTAAAAGCTATTCAGATGATTGTCTGTTTTTAGATGAGCTGAATAGCTGTATCGATTCCGATAGCTGTATTGACTAGGCATCCACTTTTTTTGGACAGACAACATAAAATTATAGACTTCTGCATCTAAATCTTGTTGAACTGTGGACTAAATTTTTAAAAACAGAAGAAAAATTTTGCCTGCTGTATGGAATTATGAAAATAATTGGGGATGTTCTCAAGTCAAATTACTGCAAGGTGTTATCACAGAGGCACAGGCAGGTGTTTAAGCCTCTGGCTGGAGTCACGCTTCTGGCACTCACTGTCTTGTTTGACGTCATCTCACACCATGAACAATGCAATCCTTCATACATGATTAATTGTGCTGTAGTTAAAGCACCTTGCACACTCAGGAACTTTTTTTTTGTTGCTGCCACCAAATAAAACATCCTCCTCATCTGCAGCATGAAACCTTCTAAGGCTCTGTATTGTCTTCTGTGCATGTGAAGTTTAGAGGGAGATACCTGTGTAAGGAGCCCAGGGGTTCCTTGCTTCCCTCCAGGCAGCTGGCGTTCACAAACTCAGCTGTTTGTAGCATCCAGGAAATCTGGCACTGCCACACAGAGCTGCTTTTGCACAGCTGGAACCACATTTCGTCTCTGGGAGATAACATCTTGTCTGATGTAAGGAAACTGGTGACCAAGTGGGAAGAGAAAGCAATGATTGAGCCCATTAACTGAAGAACTACAGCTGTTGGATGTGCGTGTTCAAAAACCTAGACAACTGGGGCTTAAAAACTCCATTTCTTAGCTTTAGATCTCATCTTCTATTCCTTTTTGACACTGCATCTTCCAAAAGCAAATATTGAACAATAATGATACGATAAAAGACTGCTGGAAATGTACTTCCTTAATTATGTGTTCATAATTCTTAGTTTCAGCAGTAGACGTACTGTGGTGCTCAGGGAAATAAGCTGCTACTTTAATTAGTGTTAACTCTCTTTACATATGTAAGTTCATGTGTTTGCATTGGGGTGCATCTGTAGAGCGTTTCTGTGGCTGAGATTTGCATGAGAGAGTTGAAGGAGCCCCAGGGGGGGTGGAAATTCTGCAGCATTTCAAATTAAGAGGCAAGCTGTGACTCTCTGTAGGTTTTAAAGGCAGAACTCTAGATAACTAATGCATTTAATTAGTGTAAAAGCTGAGAAATGCAGCATTCTGGCAATAGTACTCAACAAGTCTTGCTAAGGGACTATATTAGTAATTGTTGCAGATTACTGACAATAAATCAATTATTGTTTATTGACTTGGTTTCAAAGTAGACCTCTGACACTCGTTGAGTAGTCTTGTAGATCTCATATTTTTAATGAGGGCCATATCTTAATGTATTAACAACATGAGACAGCAATTTAAAAATTCCAAAACTGCACTTCTACACATTGCCACCTTTTCTAGAAATACATTGATTAATTTTTATGTTAATATATTAATTTCTATCTTCAGTGGTCTGAGCAAGTTTTCACAGCTGGTGAATAAAGCTGTTTGATGGTTACAATGATGAAGAAAGACATACTCAACTCCTACTCAACTCCTCTCAGTCTTCAGTGGACCTTGCCCCTCTGACCCAGCACACACTGCCATGAACCCCTATTCCATCTGGGTTTGTGCCCCCATATTCACTTTCTCTGGTCATTCCTGGTTTTGGTTTTTAGGCTCTCACCCTATCCATAGCAGGTTTCTCTTGCCTGCATTCCCCACACTCTGCACTCCCTGGTCTCTTCTTCAGCACTCTTAGTCCCCCTCTGGACATCTCTGCAACACTTTCTGCAGGTAGATGTCTTGTTTCTCTATGGAACATTCAAATCCGTGTTTTACCATCAATTTCTTTTTATTGCTATTGCTTCTCCACAGAGTAGATGCTCATATGACTGAAAAATAAGTCAGCTTCACTGAAGGTCCAAACTGTGAACTCATGGGCCATTTAAAATTCAGCGTTGAACTGTCCAACCAGGTTTTTTTCTGACATTGTTAATAAATTCATACGTTCTGTATCTCTATTTTTCTTGTCGTGTTTTTTCATCACTCATTAAGTCTTTTAGCATTACAATTCAATCTGGCATGATTTGATGCTGAATGATAAAAACGACA
This sequence comes from Pitta sordida, assembly GCA_013390025.1. Taxonomy (NCBI): domain Eukaryota; kingdom Metazoa; phylum Chordata; class Aves; order Passeriformes; family Pittidae; genus Pitta; species Pitta sordida. The sequence goes on from WEKX01000367.1 coordinate 27,649, forward strand.
GAGAAAGATGAGCTGTTTTTAAATAAAACTAATTAAATTTCAGGGCTGAATAAAACCAGAGGAAAAATACGGTTCAAACCTCAAAACGATTTTAATCTGAACTAAACCTGATAATAAAGACAGATCTGAATGTAGAAAGAAGACCCACAGCTTTATGACAAACCCCTCTTATTTATGTTCTAATGTACCTGTGTTCATAATCAAACCTCCAAACTTAAAAACCAAAGTGTGAAATGCATGTGAAGAGTATCACTGAAATAAACCATGACACCATAACATCATTAGACGCAGAATAGTCACTCACTGAGAAAGGGAGAAAAAAAAGCTCCACCTTTGTGTTGTTTCTTACTAGACTAGAAAGGAACTGCAATCAGAACAGAACCAAAGTTTCATGTTTATCATAAGATGAAAAGATAAATGTATGAATAAATACCGGTAGCCACTGGAGGGAGGTTATTTCTCATTCTTGTTAGTCGGACTGTAGACATGATTTTGATCATGACTGTAAAGAACAAAGAAACTCACCAGAACCCAATTTAATAAACTAATTAGATGTGCAATGCCTACCAAATGCTCTTCCCACCTTGCAAGGTCCCAGTTCAGCATCATATTTTAAGGTCTTCCCCTGCCGACAACAACTCTCCATGTGCAAAAGCACCAAAACTCCTGAATTATAGGGTTGCCTTGTCTCCTCTGCTGCAGGGAAGTGTAAAGATCCCCACTGGGTCAGTAGGAAATTCCCCCACAATAAAGGCAAGCTGTGCACGCATATGTTGGGAGAAGCAGAGGCCCATCAGTAGGACTGCCTGTCATACAACATCAAAGCTTTGAAATGCTCTGCTTTCTCCCCTGTAAAACCTATCCAGGGGAATTGGGACGGGGATTTTACAGAAAATATTGGAATGTTTGAAAATAACCTTGAGCAGCTCCCAAAGAGGAATAGAGAGAATAAATATAAGAGGAAAAAAATTGGAAAAGCAAGTTCAGCATAACAAGTCTGATGGCTATCTGTATTTTAATTGCAGTCGATGCCCATGAGATGATTTATTTTGAAAGAAGAAACAATCAGATGGTCACTATTCCAACTCTTATTCTTTCTCATCTCTCTGTCTATCTGTGAAGTTCAAAGTTGCACAAAGGAGACCAAATCTCACCTGAAAACTTAAAGCTCTACTGAAAACTGCTGAATCTATTTTCAAAGAATGAAGGAAGCCTAAATTGCAATATCCATTAACGAAATGCCTCCTGCCATACCATGAACAATTCCCTCAACTCCCAAGATACAGAGACTGCTGCAGGCATGAGGAATCTGGTAAACGTGCAATTTTTTCTTATGTCTTTGTTATTTTGTCATCTATTTTAAAAAATCTGTACATTGTAAGGAAATCTCCAAGGGAATGATCGAATACTGAATGCATGTGTTGCTCATCCAATCTGAAAAAAATGTTTCCTCCACTGAAGCAGAAATGGGAGAAACAATTGTCCATATGCTGCTTTTGGTTTATACTTTGCTCAGCATGAAGTTTATAGTCTTTTTCCATATTAACTTTCTCCATCTACATATTTTAATCAAAGACTTTAAATTTCTTCAGTAGCTACAAACAAAAAAAATGACTCAAGTGCACTTCATGTAAATCTGCCACTTCTGCAGCAAACATTTCTGAATGTTTTAATATAACATTAACTACAAAGCTTGGGGGAAAAAAAGGAAGTAATGATGTATCAGAGATGGTTAGCTGTTTTTCTCTCCTCTGTTAGTTAGGACTTCACATCGTTGCTCATTTGATCTCCTGGTTCGGTCTCCCCTCCCCTCCCACCTGCACAGGAAGGCTGGGGTAGGGAGTGGAGGGTCACAAAACCAGGATAAACCAGACTGTGCCATATGAGACAGGCAATTAATACATTAATACTGATATGTCTCCCTAGAAGGAGTGCCTGATCGTTGTAATTACTTAGTAAAAAATATTTAAATGTCGTTATTAATAATCTTGATTGTTATATTTAAAATTTAAATGTCAACATACTATTAATAAGGTGGGTTTTGGTAGCATAGATCAGTTGGGAGCAGATTCTTGCACTAAAGTCGCTTTTAACTTTGGCGTTGCTTTAAAGCAACACCAAGAAATTTGAAACAGGTTTCTGTGAAAGAAAGATTCCTCTGATAACACTGCCACTGCACTGGCTAAGTAGAAACTAGCATTGTACTAAAGCAGAAAACTAACACTAACCAGAATAGATTTATGAATTATAATCTTGAATATGAAGCTCTACTTCAATTTGGTCAGCGCCTTCTGCTCCAGTGCCTGAATGTCTGAAAATGATTCATGATCAAAACCTCAATACTCAGGAGTGGGAGAAGGAAGGAAACAAACCATTTAATTTCATTTGCCACCAGGAGGGTGCTGAATTGTAGAGGGATATGTATCATTTTTATGCATATCATGTGTCTAAAGACTACTTGTACAAGATTTCTCTTCCTAAAAGGGCAGGTTAATGTAAAGGGATTATTAAGGAAAACCAGAAGGAACACAGACAGGTGTTTTGGGTGGGGGTGCACTCTGCAGGAAGGAGAACTAATTCAGAGAGAAGTCACTGTAGCCCCAGAAAAATATAAAGATCGTTTTTAAGAAAACCCTCTGGAAGACAGGCACAGATGAAAAAGCCAAACCCTCCCTGCATTAGTGACTGGAAAGTGGGAAATGCAGAGCATGGAACTGGTAAACTGGTGTATAATGTCTACGTGGACAAAACAGAGGGTGCTGAGCCAAGGTCTCAGTGGACCTGCTGGGTGATGTCTTTCGAACTCCCTGCTTTTCAAACTCCTGTGTCTCTTTCTCAATACAGCCAGTTTTACTTCATCAGTTATTTAGTCCCTGCAAATGGAAATATCATTATGTTTCCAAACCAGCTTCATTTATTTGCAGTCTATAATCTGGTATATAAAATAACCTTTTCTGTAGATAAACAGAAGTAAAATTAATTAGTCCTTGCAGGTAGAGAACTCCTTTCAGAAATTGAAAGTTTGTTCTCTGCACATTTATGTCTTGTAGTATCCAATCCCTTTTTCAAGACACAACTGAAATCAAACAACTTTTGTGCCTAGGATTTGTGAATCACTTTTTTTTGGATCAATGTTGGTTCATAATCATCCAGCAGCTTTTCTGGGCTTTGTGGTTTGCATAGTGTTTCTTTTTTGACTGGTTTTGGTATGTTCTCTAATTTGCTTCTCTTACATAACTCAGTGCTCAGTTCCTGCAATTTGTCCTTGGAAGCAATGTGGGTTTGTACTTGTTTGAAGAACATAATACATCACCAGGGAAGAGACATGGGAAGACAAACTGAGAAAATCAACGGGCGAACCTCTTGACTGGTCATGATCTTTGGTACTGCTTATGAACAGTAGTCATCTTTTGGTTATTTTTTCCCTTTTTCATGCACTTCAGACCCCATTACGATTTTTTCTACATCTGCACACACTTGGAAGCAAGAAAAATCTACTTGTATGAGCAGAAATCTGTGTGTTTTGTTTAGTACGTCGAGCTAAGTCTCAGATTGGCACTAATCTGCCTCTGACACCTGTGAAAAGCAACAAGGGGTAAATTTTCCATTTTCAAGTGATTTTCAAAGTTGTTCACTGATCACATGCTAAATGGACAAGGTTATGAAGGGAACATTTTTAAATAAAATTTGTTCTTTTGCTGTATGGTGTTACAAGGGAGACTGGGAAGATTCATTTTTAAAGAAGTGTCTAATAATTTTGACATATTATCTTATTTCATTAGACTGCTGGACACCTGCAAAGGCTCAATGATAATAAATAAACTCATCCGGTGCTGAACAAAGAGTGTAACTTGTCTAGCTGGGAGCAGCAAGACACCCTTACTCTCCAGTGGATTGTCTGACAGAGGAAAACGCAATGCTCGATTCGTCACCATTTTCCATTAACATTTGCCCACCCTACACTGATGATGAGTTACTCAGAGCTGCAATAGCTCCTGGTGCTACTCTCCAATGGAAACAGAATTTGCAGGAATGGAAAGGAGAGTGGTGATCACAGCAGCCACATAGCAGAGATCTGCCATGCCTGACTCATTCCAGTCATATTGTGCTTCTAACAAAATTCTAATGTATGCTTATATATGTACCCATACACACACAAAGGGTTTTGCATTGAAAAATCTCACTGAAATAAAAGTGTCCTGGGCACACAGAGCAAACAGCTAGTCCAGTATCCTAAAATTGTCCTGGAAGGTTACTGCAATCTCCTTTCCAGACATCTGCCACATCCAGCCTCCTTCCTAAGCAGAGCCAAACGACGATGAAAAGTTCCAGGGGCAATGCGGTTAACACTTGCCTCCTTAGAAAATGTGATTTTTTTTCAGCCTGAGCAATTTGCCAGGGCAGCAGCCTCAGCACTGCGGGGCCAGCACTGCTCTGAGCCAAGGCTCTAGCTGCAAGAGCATCCTGGAAGAGACAACACTGGAGCTACCTCTGGAAGAGCTGGCTGAATGGAAACGGGCAGCCTACTTGGGTGAGGAAGCAGGTGGTTTTATTGAAATGTATGAACAGCAACATTTTGAAAAAAAAATGGAGGAGGTTGAGTTACTCATGGGTGAAATAAATTTATTTGGCCTTTGACTGGAGAGGTTTTGTCCAACACATAATTCACTGGTGTTATACAAGCAGTTATGGAAAGAAAGCATTTAGACAACACCATCTTGAAATTACAGAATGTCAGATTTGATCCAACATTTGAGAATGTGCGAGACCATCTATACTGACAGAAACCTTCCTGTGTGTACTGGGATTCAAGGGTCTATAATAAACACTGTTCATTCAGTTTTCAAATAACTATTTTTTTAATGTAGGAAATGTGGAAAAAATATAATTACAACAGGGCTCCGAGACAATGAGTTTTTGTGATCTAGCTATTACCTGTGAGCAACAATTCCAGTATTAAGTTAGCTGCTGTGTAATTTAAGAATTTTATGAGAATAGTCTTCAAATAATAGCTTGAAATTTTAGCTTTTCTTCTTAAAGTTTTTATAATTCCAGCTGAACATCTGTGCAAATGCAGACATTTACAACAGAGCTGTGAGACTCAGTGCAGAATTCATTATTATGCCATAATACATAAATCCACTATTGCAGGACTGTGCATGACAAATATGGATTTTATACACATAGATGTGACTAATAAAAATGACAAGTTTCATAAACGCACTACAACGGTAGTGTTTTTACACTATTTATGGTTAAATTTGTCCCTGTGGTAGCAATAGTTCTACTGCTGAAATGATCTCCACATTCAAAGTACACATCACTAACCACATCAGGAGACACGGAAGCATTGCAAGGTATCTCCAGGGGGAATGGCATAGCACTAATCCATATGCTTCTGCATCCATTCCTATGTGCCTGATAATTCTTATCCCCTTCATTACCAATTCCTTTTGTAGCAAACTCCTGGGGCCACAGGTTAGTCTAGAAACATCCATTCTGTCTTGTTGCTGGATGCAACAGTAATGGAAACCCGAACACATTTCATAAACATCTGCAAATAAGAGGAAGAGTTCACCTCCTGATTCACACATCGTATATTTCGCTCTTTATAAATACTCCAATCTGAAAATCTATCAAGTCTGATGAATCATTTGACTATTCTTTCTTTGTAGTCCAGACAAAATTCAGTAGGGGCCTCTCTCAATGACTCTCTGACTCACTAACATTTTTTTTTAACCTTTTGCTGCCAATGCATTCATTTTTAAATGGAAGATCTAATGCAATTTTGTAGGTTAGCATGTGAACGCTGACTGGAAGCACATGATAACAATTATATTGCTGAGGTGTGCTACCACAAATAATAAACACTGAGCAGGTCACTGATTTCATCTCTGAATGAGATGGTGTGTTTACAGCGATAAAGTAATGGCTAGATCTCTCCTCACTGTGCATCACTGCTGGCTCAACCAATTTAAGTCAACATTGCACTCTTCATGCCAGAGATTTAAGGCAGCTGAAGACTTGTCCTGCAGACTGCTGTTCCAGGTGGTGGCTAGATAGAAGGCAGAATGTTCTGGGACTCACCTGGCTAAATAACATGTTCACTGGTGTGTGGATCATCTGGGATTTTGCAGTAATTGGTGGGAAGATGAGGCAAAAGTTTCCTTGTGTTACAGTTGGGTGATTTGGGCAGTAAGCAGTGAAGTGGGACAGACACACTCAGATCTCAGGTCTGCCAGCCTGAAAATAAACATCTCTTCTATAACGCAGCAGTGTCCTGAACCAGATCACACACACACAGAATCACACACAGAATATTCTGAGTTGGAAGGGACCCACAAGATCCTTCATACCCTAAGCAACAATCCTAACTAACCAGCCAGTGAGACCCACTGCAGGTTGACAGAGAGGGATTTTGGCAAATGGGTTTTTGTCAAAAATTTTGGTGCAGTGAAAGCAAAACCCAAAACCCAGAACTTGTCCCAAATGGAGGCAACAGCCTCATGCCTTTCCCTGTCTCAGTGCAAATCAACAAGTGTTGATGACGTTACATCCCATGCAAAAGAAGAAGTTAAGTCAAGTGATTACTCATCATGATTAAGTAATAGGGAAGAGATCAAAATATTTGCCCAATTCCATAGTGGGACCATGATAAGGCAGACACTGGATGAGGTGTTGAGAGATATGATCTAGATGTAGATGATAGGTTAATTGCATTATAGGTTGGACTAGATGATCTTCAAGGTCCTTTCCAGCCTTATCTATACTGTGATACTGTGATACTATCACAAATGCTCTCAACAATCACAATTACTTCAATCCAGCCCTTCATTCTTTCAAGTCATCTGCTGTTTTTCACAGGTTTCTCAGAAATATTTTTAAGCCACAGACTGTTAGCAAAATTTAAGTTTTGATTACAAACTGGATTATCTCATGAATGCTTTGCTAGCCTGTTTACATAAAATGTCTCGTCATTAAAATGAAGGTGAGAAAAATGCTCATCAATTGGTTTTTCACCAAGAACATTCCTTAGGGCATTAGTAACAAAGGTTAGCTGAAATTCTGAGCTTCACTTTTAAAGTAGCCTCTAAGAAAGGAAAGGTATGCAATATACATGGAAATGTATTCAAATAATAACAATGTACTAAAGATGCAAAATTTGAGAATTTTCTTGCAGTATTTACTGGAGTTTTAATTGGAAGCAAAACAAGTGTTGCAAAGTTTCGTGAGATTTTGTCTTGCACAGTTTCAGTAATACAAAACACCCACCTACCACTGCATCTCTGGTCAGAGGGTTTTCATATGGACCATACCCCCCTCAGAATGTCAGATCATAGTTTTTATTGGATCTTTATTGCAAATCCTGAGGCAGCTCTGATAGGTGTATGGAATGAAATTCTCAATTAATATATCTGAAGAAACATGTTTATACTGGAAGATGTATGGCACAATTTAGTTTAGTTTGGTCTCTGAAAGCCTCATCCAGCTTTGGCAACATACACATTCATTCTTTTTTGCTTTCAGACCACTCTAAATCAGGAAGGATAATCCTGAAGTTAGCCTAAAAATATTAAAATAAAGCTTCAAGCCCATAATTTTACAATTTCACATTGCTTTCACATAATTTAACACATTGTGTTAACATAAAGGGAGAAGTTATCCCTGCTGCTTCAGTTAAATGCCAAAATATTTAAAGAAAACAAACAGACCCTGATTCTTGACACCTTTTTTTTGAAATGAATACTAGGATTGCTACTACAAGACAGGAAAAAGAACAGATTATTGTAATACAAAAAGTGCAAAAAGGATGCACCATGTATCATTGTTCCCATTGATTTGTACTATAACTCTTATATCCCTGCCTCTCTTCCTCCTGAACTTCATGCAAATTCTGCAAGTAAGGAAATTATTTCTAGCCTTTGGTTCTAGGACCATTCTCTGATGTTGTTGTGTGAAGTTCTTGTACTGGATTCCAATGTTCTTGTGTTCAGGAACATCGAGGCATTGGAGAATTAAAAACAATTTAAAAGCAGCCAGGGCTATGGGTTGTATTTGGTGTTTAAAGGCCACAGTTAAAAACATAATCATAGTATGAGATCAGAACAAGAAACAAGGGTAGAACAAGGGTATTATGAGAAGAATTATGAGAAAGATTCAAGGCTACTGTATTCACTGGGCTGTGGAAAGAAAGAAAATACTTAAAAAACTTTTCAGAGCCAAATTTCACCCTTGGATAACACAGGAAACTTTTCAGAGGTTTTGAATAAATAGAACTAGATGATCACATATGTGATAAAAACTCAGAAGAAATTCACTCACCTGTGAATAATATGGTATCTCTGCAAATAATCCAAGGAAAGTGCCAACTCACAAATGTACAGTTTAACAGTTCCTTCATTAAAGTGGACATTCTGCTGCAAATGGTAACGCAGGTCACCTCCGAGTAAGAGATCAACGACCATAAACATGTCTTCTTCATCTTGAAAGGAATACCTGGAAGAAAGAGATGCAGCTGAGATCTCAGGGTTGATGGTGTAGTCACAGCCATGCCTTAGAGTGGCTCCCATTAAGCAGATCTGTTGATGGTAAATCCATGATTTGCTCAAAAGGCATGCACAGAAAAGCATTTTCACTGCTGTGGTCCAGTTCAGCAACCAGACTTTGACTGTGGTGGGACTCTGCATATTCAGGTATTGTGGTTTAACCCCAGTGACAACTAAGTACCATGCAGATACTGGGTCACTCTATCTTCCCTGAGTGGGTTGAAGAACAATCAGAAAAAAGCAAAAACATTAGGGTTAAGAACAGTTTAATCATTGAAACAAAAGAAAACACAATAATAGTAGTAATGATAACAACAGTAACAAATGGACCTTGACAGGCTGGAGAAATGGGCAGACTCCAACAGTATGAGATTTAAAAAGACTAAAGGCCGGGTTTTTCACTTTGGACACAACAACCCCATGCACCGCTATCGACTGGGGGATGAGTGGCTGGAGAATGGTGAAATGGAGAGGGATTTAGGTGTAATGGTTTACAGGAAACTGAATATGAGCCAGCAGTGTGCCCAGGTGGCTCAGAGGGCCAATGGCATCCTGGCCTGGATCAGGAACAGTGTGGTCAGTGGGACTAGGGAAGTTCTCCTTCCCCTGAACTCGGCGCTGGTCAGANTCCAAAACACTATTGCTCACCACTCCCTGACTGTTATCAAGCCTATCCCCCAGCAATGATCAGCCCGTCCCATCCGTATCCTCCCAGTTTATACTGAGCAGAAGACTCTGTATTGTGGAATATCCCTTTGGCCAGTTTGAATCTGTTGTCCCAGCTGTGCTCCCTCCTGGCTCCATGAGCAGCTCCTCACTGGCAGAGCATGGAGCCACTGAGAACTCCTTGCCTAGGATAAGCACTACTGAGCAACAGCAAAAATGTCCCTGTGTTATCAATGTTATTCTCATACTGAATTCTAAATGGAAATCCTTGAAACACACTTGGTATTCACACACATCCAACTGAAGTTGTCTATGGAAAGTATCCTGGCAGCATTGGTAGTCGCTGTCCCAGGGGTATATTGCAGATTCAGTAAATATACACAATGTTCTATTAGATGGGTGTTCTTTATAGCTTGCAGCATAGCTCCAAATTCAATAAAAAATAAAACTGTAATTTTACTGCCTGACATTATATATTTTTTTCAGTCAGCAACTTATACCTTATAAAATGACAGAGTCTTCATGGTTATTGACTGAATTCTTCTGGACATTTTCCCAGAATTGCCTGCTGAATACTCTGAGGGCCACATTCCAATCTGATTTAAGTCCTGTAAATCCAAAGGTGCAGCCAGCCAATATATAGTGTATACATAAATACGTATATATTGCTTGGGTAAGCGGGAATTTCCATATGTTTCTACTTACCTGGACCATGCTGCCATTGCTCTGTTTGTTTCTGATCTAAGTGAACTGACAGAAACTCTGGATTTCATTTCTGAATGCAAGTGTCTAAGATACAGCATTTTAGATTTCCCAAATGGGGAATGGTGAATATCTTATTTCTGATGTGAATCACATTTTTCTTCAAATATTTTTTTAGAATTAATTTTGATGTGAAGTTATATTATGTTATGCCAACTGTGGATACGAACTGCTGAGAGTTGATCCACAATGCTAGTGCCTTTTCCAGCGCCTTTTCTCCCGTGAGATGTGTAATATATGTTGGCTTCAGACGTGACTCAGTTCTCGTGAACCGTAAAGTTTAGGGTAAGGAAATAAAAAAGTGTGAGCTTCCAGAAAATCTGTGCCCACCCTCCTCCCAAAGGCAGAAAAGTCTGCATCAGATTATTTTAATTGACAGTTATGTACAGTTTCACCTTCATTCCCAGGTTTGCACTTACTGAAATGAGGCACTGCTTAGGGGTTGTCACAGATGGTTCATTTTGAATTTAAATGTTTGCTATTCTTCCTGAACACAATTCTGAGAAGCGAGTGTCTCTAGGTACTCTGCTTTGCTGTTGCATTTCTGTATGACTGCCAAATGCCAAGAGGGGAAAGTAATTTTATTTGTATTAAGCTTACTTCTCAATAAGCCAAACCTCTGAAGCAAAATGGTAAAGTAGGTGGTACATGGTCTCTGCTCACCTCTAGAGATGCAGAATCTCTGCATAGAGAGAGACACACACAGAGGTTAAAAACCCAGGGATCTTCAATTATAGTCAAATTGCTTCAAATATTGTGCATTACTGAGCCTGGAGCAATTGCAGAAGCAAAGCTTAAATACACAGTTATGTTTAAGATTTTTTTTCTTTTTTTGACATTGCTGTTATCTTAAGTGAAGAAGCTGTAGAATTGAGCAAAATAGTCATCACTGAATGGCTTGGGTTAGAAGGTATCTTAAAGATCATCTAATTTCAACCCTCTGCCATGGGCAGGGGCACCTACCACTAAAGGTTGTCCAAATCCCCACCCAGCCTGGCCTTAGGCATTTCCAAGGTTGAGGCATCCACAGCTTCTCTGTAAAACCTGTTCCAGTGCCTTATCACTCTCTGAGAAATATTCATTTTTTCCCTTCAATTACTTCTTGAGTAAAGTATAGATTTTCTTTTGTTCTTTTTTCTATTAAAAATATATCAAAAATTAAATTTGTAGATTGAAAACTCAAATGATGAGAGAAATACAGTGTCTACTCTAAGACTAAAGAGCACTTCTGGTGTCTAAATTCATATGTCAACAGAAATGGTTCTGATGCAACTCTAGTCTTGAGATATAAATGTCATGAGTCATTTTTTCAGGCAGAGGATAAAGGCAAGGTAAATAGTGACTGCTATGAACTTGCTTGTAAATTCAGTGACTATTCCCTTTTTTTTTGGAAAATTATGTGTTCAAAGTGTACCTATGAATGTTCAATCTCGACAAGAGACTCGTCAGAACTATCCAGAATATAAATGTGAAACCTTGTTCGCATCCAGGAGAATGCTAAAACTTGGTGGAAGTGGATTTTCACTCCAAGTGCTGATGCACTCTGGTTTCTTGTGCTTGTGAGTGGGGAGTGGTGGTCCTTTGCCATTTCCTAGGCAACCTTGCAGTGCGTCCATGAATTGTTAATTATTCAAAAGAGACAACAAAAAGATAAATTGGAAAGAGCTGTTCCATTTCACTACATCAGGAATTAATATTCTTTTCATAGAAGAGCATGCCTCCAGCCAGGTGTGGAGAGGTGTTTGTTAGTTCTGCTCACACTCCATAACAGCATAAGAACAACCACACTGGGTCAGACAGACACCTAACCATCTTGGGAGTTACCAGAGAGCAGATATTCGGTGAGAAGCAAAGAACACTATGGAGGTAAAGAAAGCTGTCCTCTGGGCCTCAACCATCCTCTACCCATTCACAGGTTCACAGGTTATTCTGAGTTGGAAGGGACCCACAGGATCATCGAGTCCAACTCCCAAGCGAACGCCCACACAGGGATCAGACCCACAAGTGTGGAACCACGGGCACCGTGCTCCATCCATCCAAGCCTCCCACCATCCAGACCATGTCACTGAGCTCCTCATCCAGTCTGACCTTAAACACCTCCAGGGATGGTGACATTCGCCACGCTGGGACTCTCAGGGACTCTAGCATCTCTGGGAATCCAAGCTGGGAAGAAAACAGTACAGCTAGAACAAAGTATTTTGAACCCAATTAGATAAAAACCAAAAAAAACCCCAAAACACAAAAAACCCAAACAAAACCAGAACCAAAACACAAGCAAACAAATATGAAAGAGGGGGATCCCTGGGTGGGCATTCGCTTGGGAGTTGGACTAGATGATCCTGTGGGTCCCTCCCAACTCAGAATAATCTGTGAAAAGAAACAACAAACAAACAAAAAACCCCTGTGACCAAAACTAAATTGGAACATATTCAGAAGTACAGCTAATATTTGCACTAAGCAGCCTCCCTGGATAGGATAATTGTCAGATTGGTTGGGTCATCTTGTCTAGACATTGATTTGCTGAGAAAGGTTGGACCAGATGATCCTTGAGGCCCCTTCCAACCAGTTATTCTATGATCTGTCATGACCTGTGAATGAGGAACAGGTCAGTTTTATTCAGAAGTTGAAGATGGAGTGATGCAGAGCAGGACACCGCTGTTGAGAAGCTGTGTGCATCCTCTCAGATGTTCTGCCCTTTGACTCAGAGGGAGAGTTTGGAGTTTTTTCATTTCTACAGATATGAGCCTGTGGTAACTTTCTGATCCTGTCAGAAGTGTTGAGTGTGTTAAGGACTCCCAGGTCTTCACGTACCAGCTTCAGTCGGCTTGGTTTGTCCTGGGCACAAGTAATCTAGTTCTATGTCTCTCTCCCTTACACAAATTTATTATTCTTACTTTACATAAGAAATGAAATATTACCTTTAGCTTCTCACTTTTTCAATATTTCAAGAAAAAAGGTCTTTTGATTTATTAGTCTAAGAATTGAAATTGACAAGTGAAATATTGGCCAAAGGAAAAAGGAATATTTGAAAATGTTGCTGCAGTTTGAGGACGGGCTGGTGGCAAAGCAGCTCAGTGTAGATTAATTTTTCAGTAAACACAGTAGTTTTACTTCTGTAAGCTTCTTATCTGTTCAAAGGTAAATGCCATTCAAAAGGACTGATTGTTTTTTGAAGTAATCTCAGAATTTGTTTGGGATTTTTATGTTAACCAGGTAACAGAAATATGAATTGAATTAATTCTAGCATTGTGACATATTGAGTTCTAACTGATTGATATTGAGCACTAATAATACATTGCTAACTTTCTTGAAAGAGAAAATTATAATCCTCCTTAAAATGAAAGAGTAAATGACTTGGATTAATGATTTTTATTTGTTTCTTAAATAATGTCATGACCCAGTTATAGGAACGCTGTTGTAATTGCAGACTCAAACTCTGCTTTCTCTTGGTTGAAGAAAAGTTTCAGTGGATTAGAATCATCTTTCTCCAAATTAAGATAAATAATAATGCCCGTAGCAGTAGGGAATTGAATTTTTTATTATCTTCAAACTGGAAGATAAACTACCATTGAACAAAGTCCCACATGGAAACACATTTAAACAAAGCACTCTTCGAATAAGTTATATCTGCTTCCATATTTATATCTGTATATTTGTTTTTAAAATATCTAATTTTTGTATTTCTATAATATTTTTATTTATGATTTGTATCTCTATCTCTACATAAAAGCAGGTACATCATGATAGATATTTTATACATGACTTAAAGATTAAAAACACTTTACAGAAATGTCATCATTACACACAACCAAACTTCATAAACCTGAGATAGTCAGTTAAAACAAGATACACACAGCTCATACATTCAGATAACAACTCAGCTTTCAACCAAATATGACAATTGATTGGTATCTGCTAATTACAAAATTAAAGAGTTATCCTTTTCCAATTTTTCCCTGGCAGTATTAAAGGAAGTGGTAATTTTTTCAGTGACGTGAAGCCCCTGCTAGTGACTCTAAATTTTCCCAATGTAGATATGGGTGTTCCAGGACAGTGCAAAGTAGAGAGCTGTTACAGTGCTCTAGTTCCTAACTTTGAAATCAAATCTAGGAATGCCAAGGGCTTGGGAAGAACTGACCTTGTGTGTTCATTCTGTGATTCCTTCTCAACTCATGTTGCAGAGCTGCTCTGCATTGGCCTGGATTAACAAAGCCTTGAGGAACCTTAAAAACATAAACAGATCCTAACAGGGAAAACTTCCTAAGCCCATTCAGCTCGAAAAGACAGAGCAGGCAGGTACTAGTTTGACCCTCATTAGCTGGTCAGACTAGTCTCCTTCAGAGAAATCCTATGACTGCATCAGGACTATTGCTGCAGTATCGTGGAGATGCCTAAGCTAGGCCCAAACGAAATACCTCACCCAGACACAAAGTGAGTGGCATTGCCCCTTTTGTGAAAGCAGAATTTGTTATCTCTGGCAAAATATGAAGCTGGTCTAGTTAGGCTAGTCTGGCTTCCTCAACCCCAGCCTCCATCCTCATGTAGAGTTGTGTGAACATACAAAGTTTTCTGGGAAGCAGATGGGGTTTGAATTGTTACCACTAACCCTCTTCACCATGAAGAATTTCACAGGTTCACAGGTTATTCTGAGTTGGAAGGGACCCACAGGATCATCGAGTCCAACTCCCAAGTGAACACCCACCCAGGGATCAGGCCCACAAGTGTGGAACCACGGGCACCACGCTCCATCCATCCAAACCTCCCACCATCCAGACCATGTCACTGAGCTCCTCATCCAGTCTGACCTTAAACACCTCCAGGGATGGCGACTCCACCACCTCCCTGGGAAAGATTATTCAAGAGCAGAATTTAAACATCACAAAGGAGTTCAAGTGCTGGAGACCTCAGCACAAACAAAGCTCTCAGAACTTCAAGCTCTAATGCTTCTGTAGATCTCCTAGGGTCTTTATCTCCCAACATTTGCAGAAGCAGTAGACAGCAATCTCCTGGGAAACTCCTCCTGTAAGCTGGGGATCTGAAAGGTTGGGGAACGCTTTTTTGGAAAGTACAGCAAAGCCGAAAATCAGAACTTAAGGACAAGCTTTTGAACAAAAAGCCTGCTTTCTTCTGGGAAACCAGTGTAGAGCAACATGTTACCACAGCTGATTCTGCTTGGCTTTCACATAAATGAAACAAATTTTTACCACCAAAACAGTTACTGACTTGCTCTGTTTTCATATTTTATATAGCTCCATATGACTCCTGATTTGAAGGAGTCACAGAATCACAGAATAAGTGATTCATCAAGTTCAACCTATCACCTATTACCTAACCTAGCCAAACCTGTTCCCTAACCTGTTGCCATCCTGCTACCAACACACCATCCTACCTATAACACACTACCCTAATATCCGGGTCATGCCACAAAGTACATCATCTAACCTTGTCTTAAACACCTCTAGGGACTCCACCACCTCCTTGGGCAGCCCATTCCAGTGAGAGATCACCCTCTCTGTGAAAAAGTTCCGCCTAATGTCCAGTCTAAATCTCCCCTGACACAGTTTAAGACTGTGTCCTCTTGTTCTATCACTGGTAGCCGGAGAGGAGAGATCGACCCCCAGCTGGCTACACCTCCCTTTCAGGTAGTTGTAGAGAGCGATAAGGTCTCCCCTCAGCCTCCTCTTCTCCAGACTGAACAACCCCAGCTCTCTCAGTCGCTCCTCATAGGGCTTGTGTTCCAGCCCCTTCACCATCCTTGTCACCTTTCTCTGGACAGGCTCAAGGATCTCAACATCCCTCTGAAACTGAGGAGCCCAGAACTGAACACAGTACTCAAGATGTGGTCTAACCAGTGCTGAGTACAGGGGGAGAATAACTTCCCGAGTCCTACTGACAACACTATTCCTGATGCAGGCCAGGATACCATTGGATTTTCTGGCCACCTGGGCACACTGCTGCCTCATGTTAAGTTTTCTATCAACAGGCACTCCCACATCCCTTTCCACCTGATCATCCTGCAGCCACTCCAACCCCAGCCTATCGTTCTGCATGGGGTTATTTTAACTGAAGTGTAGGACTTGACACTTAGACTGGTTGAACCCCATGCCATTGGATTCACCCCATCTATCCAGCCTGTCAAGGTCTCTCTGCAGAGCCCTGTCTGTTTTCCTTACATTTCTATAGATTTTTTTGTTCTTTTTGAAAATGGATAAACAGTAGCTATTGGAATCTGAAATTTGTGGTTAATAGAAGTCTAGTGCTGGAGAGAAATGGAAATATGTTTATTTCTAAACTCAGAGAGACAAGAGTCATTTCTCAAAATGCTGTTAAGAACAAAGGACAATTACCTCCTTTATTCATCATATATTTCTTTATAAATATATAAAATTATCTTTCAAGGTTCTGTATGAAAACTTTCGAGAACAGGAAAGATTTTCTATAAAAAGTTGTTTATGCATATTTGAAATACCGTCTCAAATTCTATTTAGCTCTGATGTGATCAAATGGGACAGCTAAGAAAAATGTCTAAACAAAAAATAGCCTGAAATTAAATTGAGGGATGACTGGAATTTCTGTCTCAACAAAGAAAGTAAGATATATGTTACAGAATTATTAGCATAGTATATGTTTATGTAACCTAAAACCATTAGATCCCACCCAGCCAAGGGTTATCCATTAGACTCCGTTGAGTATTCATTGCCACATGGAGGAAAAGCCTTTTTCTCCCTCCAGAAGTTTGGGAAGGTTACAAATCCTCTCTGATCTGAGAAAGAACTGTTCATCATCTGGGTATGAGCCAGCAGTGTGCTCTTGCAGCCCAGAAAGCCAATCATATCCTGGATTGCATTGAAAGCAGGGGGGGGCAGCAGGTCAAGGAAGGTTATTCTGTTCCTCTACTCTGCTCTGGTGTGACCTCACCAGAATTACCGTCCAGATCTGGGGTTATCAGCATAGGAAGGTCATCAACCCTTTGAAGTAAGGAGGAGGGTCACTAAGTTGATCAGAGAGATGGAGCACCTCTCCTATAAGGAAAGGCTGAGAGAGTTGGAATTGTTCAGCTTGGAAGCTTTGGAGTGACCTAATTGGGACCTTCACGTACCTGAAGGGAACCTACAAGAAAGATGGAGAGGGACTTTTTACAAGACCATGTAGTGACAGGACAAGGGGGAATAGCTTTAATCACAGAATCACAGAATCACAGAAAATTATGAGTTGGAAGGGACCCACAAGGATCATCTAGTCCAACTCACCATCTAATACCCATACAGCGACCGAGGGCACATCCCAGAGCATAATAACAACCTAGATGCCTCACAACCTAGCAGGCCACTCCGAGCCGGAGGGGGCCCAGGGTCATCCAGCCCTCACCCCCCAGCTAGACCAGCTAGACCATGTCACTAAGCTCCTCGTCCAGTCTTCTCTTAAACACTTCCAGGGATGGCGACTCCACCACCTCCCTGGGCAGCCCATTCCAATATGCAATTACTCTCTCCGTGAAAAACCGCTTCCTAACGTTAAGATTAAACCTCCCCTGGCGTAGCTTGAGGCTGTGCCCTCTCGTTCTGGTGTCGTCAGCCTGGAAGAAGAGGTCTACACCCATCTGGCTGCAACCTCCCCGCAGGTAGCTGTAAACAGCAATGAGGTCCCCTCTGAGCCTCCTCTTCTCCAGACTGAACAGTCCCAGTTCCTGTAGTCGCTCCTCATAGGGCCTGCCCTCCAGTCCCTTCACCATCCTCGTTGCCCTTCTCTGCACCCTCTCAAGCAGCTCAACATCCCTTTTAAACTGGGGAGCCCAGAACTGCACGCAGTATTCAAGATGGGGTCTGACCAGCGCTGTGTACAGGGGGAGGACAACCTCCCTGGACCGACTGACCACACTGTTCTTGATGCAGGCCAGGATGCCATTGGCCTTCTTAGCCACCTGGGCACACTGCTGGCTCATATTGAGTTTCCTATCAATCAGTACACCTAAGTCTCTCTCCACTTCACTAGTCTCGAGCCATTCCTCCCCCAGCCGGTAGCGGTGCATGGGGTTGTTATGGCCGAAGTGAAGAACCCGGCACTTAGTTATGTTAAATCTCATACTGTTGGAGCCTGCCCATCTCTCCAGTCTGTCAAGGTCCCTCTGGAGGGCCTTCCTACCCTCCGGCAGTTCAACATTTGCCCCCAGCTTAGTATCATCTGCAAACTTGCTGATGATGGATTGAATTCCTGACAGAGGGTAGGTTTAGATCAGATATAAGGAAGAAATTCTTTACCTCAAGGGTGGTGAGGCACTGGAGCAGGTTGCCCCTAAAAGTTGTGGATGCCCCACCCCTGGAAGTCCAGGAAACTAGTCTAGTGATAGATACACCTGTCCATGGTGGAGGGCTTGGAACAGGATAATCTTTTAAAATATTTGGAAGAAATTCTTAGCTCAGAGGCATTTTAACAGGTTGCCCTGAGAAGCCCTATTCCTGGAAGAGTGCAAGTCCATGCTTTGAGAAATTTTGTGTCGTGGAAGATGTCCCTGCCCATTGGAACTAGATGACCATTAAGGTCCCTTCCAACCCTAACTATTCTATGAGCGTATGGTATTTTCCTTGTCCTTAACAGTAGTTTCTTCTGTCATATGGTAGAGAAACCATTAGACAAATCGTGTGACTAAATGTAGGCAGTCTTCTACTTAATTAGAAAGAGTTCTTACTTTTTTTCTGTTCCTCTAGACTGGAGTTAAAGAGCTTAAGATTCAGGGTTTTGTATATGGCCCGCAGTCATGTGAGATCTTTTACATTGTGATTAAGTAGTGTTCACTGAACACTAAGATAGACACATAGAATCAATTTAGATAGAAGAGCTCTCCAGAGCTTGACAACTCCAACTTTCTTCTCAAAGCGGGCCTAATTTCAAAATAGGGCAGGTTACCCAGGGCCTTGTCCAGGGCAGTTTTGAAAATCCTCAAGGATAGGACATGGTCTAGTTGGTGGGAGGCTTGGATGGATGGAGCGTGGTGCCCATGGTTCCAGGGTTGTGGGTTCAATCCCTGAGTCGGCGTTCACTTGGGAGTTGGACTCGATGATCCTGTGGGTCCCTTCAAACTCAGAATAACCTGTGAATTCTACAGCCTCTCCAAGAAGCATGTTCCAGCCACTCATTTAGTTTTGAAGAGACTTTTTACTTAATATCCACTTGGGATTTCTGTTGCTGCACTATGTCACTTATGCTGGTCATCCTTTTAGTGTATATGACTTTTCCTCCATCTGCAGATATCACCCTCTTTATGTCATCACCACCACACCCTTGGGTAGTGGAAGACTGTAATTAGTTCCCTTCCTCAGCTCAGTGGCATCATGTCTCAGCTCTGCTCTCTAACCCAGGAACAGTGACACTTATTCAAATCTTGTAGACAGGGGCTGGATGAACTTATTCCAAGAAGAACCACTGTGGGAGGTAACTTTTGACAACAAATGATATCAGTTGAAACGTTCATAAACGCTTGTTTAAGACCTAGAAAAATTCATACAAACAGGATGAACTTTTGGTGCACTAGGAAAAATCAAAAGTAGAAAAAAAGCCAGGCAGACACACTGCTAACAAATGGCATGGCTGGAAACATTTTTATACCCACACATTAAAAGCTCTGCTTTTCTGAGTGGCCCGTCTCTAAAAGTGCTTTCTGATAATTTGTTTTTCAGGAGAAAATTAATTGCATTTCTGGCTCATTTGCTCATATACTGCAGACTTGCACAGTCTCATGATAAAGTCTGTGTTTTCACAAATATTACTAGACCAATGACAAAGTAAGACTTGTAAATGAATGCAAAATAGGCTTGTCTCAGTCTATTTATTTAGGATTTTTAGCAGACTTGGATGCAGTATCATCAAAGCTCATTTTAATTGTTCTGCTATCATAAAAAGACAGCAGCTTTCACCAGCCTCACTCAGTTTTACTCTCTGAGACCAAAGTCAGCTTCATCCTTCATAATTTTTTCCAAGTGTTTCATCTTTCATATATCTTTTGTTGAGTGCATTAGTCTCCACTATTTCTTGCTCTATTTATAGACTTTTTAAAAATAGGTACATCACAATTACACATGAGAACTCTATTCTAGTTGAGTGAATTAGAGCATGTAGAGAAGGTGCTTGGGATTTGTTGATACACTCATCTAAATGGAGCCTCTAAAATCCATTCAGCTGGACTGGAGGTGTGCTGTGACTTGGCGAATGTTCACCAAGTTCTTCATTATCACTCTGTGGTATTATGACTGCCAATTTATAACACTTCATATGCACGTGGTGCTACAGCAGTAGCAATTATGTGTATAGTGCCAACTAGTCCCTCTGGCCTGCTTCTTGTCTCAAACACTTCCAATTAAATCAAGCAACAGACAGTTTATGTGATGAACCCAGGGAAATTATCCACACAAAAAAGTGCCTCAATACCAATACAGGAAACAACTTGCCTAGAAAAGTAGGAACTTGGGGAAGTTTTGGGCAAGGAAAAAGCTCACTGGGAACAATGGACATTGATTCAGTTTCAGAGCTCCATGTGCAACTTGCAAAGCTTGATATATTTGTAAATTATATATTGGAAAGGACCTCTAAGATCATCAAGTCCAGCTGTTAACTCAGCACTGCCATGTCCACCACTAAACCATGTCTTTAGGAGCCACTTCACAGAATCACAGAATTAGTAAGGTTAGAAAAGACCATAGAGGTCATCAAGTCCAACCTATCACCTATCACCTAACCTGTTACCTAAAGTGTTGTCGTCATCCAACATGTCTTTTAAATACCTCCAATGATAGTTACTCAACCACTTCCCTGGGCAGCCTCTTCCAATGTTTGGTATGGTCCATCCTGGTAAGTAGAAAAGGAAACAAAGGAAGTAGAAAGCCAGCATGGATGAACGAGTTGATCCTAACTGAACTCAGACAACAAAACTAAGTGTACAAGAGGAGGAAGTGAGGGCAGGCGACACAGGAGGAACATAGAGTTGCTGTCTGATCTTTCAGAGACCGTCAGGAAAAGCCAAGGCTGACCTGGAGTTGAGTCTGGCAAGAGATAGGAAGGACAAGGAAAATTTGAAGCAAGAAAGGCCTTAGGTGGAGAATGACAAGTTTAGGGAGTACAGAAATGAGCTGGGCACAGATAAATCTTTGGGTCCTGAAAGACTGCACCAATGAATGTTGAGGCAGCTGCCTAATTTCATTTTAAGGCTGCTGCCAAATATCTTTGGAAGGTCACAAGAGTTGGGAGAGGTGCCTGAAGACTGGAGAAAAGTAAATGTCATTCCTATTCTAAAAGGACATGAAGACCTGAGGAACTATTGGCTGGTCAGACTCACCTCAGTCCCTATGAAGATGAAGAAGTAACTAATCCTGGAAATCATTTTCAAACACATGAAGGGCAAGACTGTAACTGGAAGTAATCACAACAGATTTACAAGAGAGAATCTCCTGAACTTCAACGATGTGAAACATGCACCTGAGGAGGAACAACTCCACGAACCAGTACATGCTGGGGCTAATGGGCTGGAAAGCAGCTTTGCAGAAATGATCTTGAGTTCCTGAGGAGCAGGAGCTACTGGAAAAGAGCATTGCAGGTCTGGACTCATACTTTGTTGGAACTCCAAGTTCAGCAGTCCAACTTGTGTTAGGTTATAACAAATGACTTCTAAACACTCTCTATTTTTAACTTCAAACAGTGTTCTTTTTTAGAGACAAATTTGTAAGCGTCTCTCTTTTTCAGGTTTATGAAGCAAGAAACATCAAAGTTGCAGCATTCGCCATTAAGCTTCAATCAAAACAAAATTTAACCTTCAACACATGAAAAACTTCCTGAATGAACAACAAATGAACACATATTGGAGTTAAGAATAGGTATAAATCTTTACTGAGTATGACTTCAGACACTGCAGTGATTGTGTACGTGTATCTGTGTTTGTGAGGCACCCTGCATGCATTGAGAGGCCTTTCTTTTTCATTTATTTAGGCATGAAAAAGATTTTCCTTTGAGATACACAAACCCCTTCATTTTTCCTTGAAAAAGGCAGGTCAGTCTTCCCTAGTGCGCATACACCTCCTGTAGCTACTTACCTCTCTGGAGTTGGACATATTTCCAATCACACCCTCTCATCTTCCTGACTTCATTGTAAACTAAAATTTCTCTCTGCTGCTACAATAAGTAGCAGTTCATCTTATTTTGTTTTTGTTAGAAATACACAAACACTTTTTAGTTTCCCAGACACTCCAATATATCCCTGGTGAATAAAACCAGACACTCAAAAGGTTTCACTCAAGCAGCCTCTCCTATTTTCTGTCGATAAAATCATTAATTTAAAACTGTGGGGCTAAAGCATAATGCTTTCCATTACATGTAAATGCCTACTAGCATTTTCAGACATTCCCCTTAGTATGATATGCCTCATTTCTTAATTGTGGGCATTTCAAGATTGTTAAAATAAATTAAACAGGACGGACTGAAACAATGCTTACTCCATCACATCTTTACTAGCTCATTTCAGACTTATCCTCTTAATTGGCATACAAGTTATTTTGCAAGCTTGCCAGATCTGAAAGATGAAGCAAAAATCTGAATAGTAATGTGGAGGATGTAGCACAGAGCAAATTAACCTTATTGTCTCTCTGTCATTTTAAAAGAGGACAGAAAGACATTTTCAACTTACAATTTTTTCCCCACAAAAATTTCCTTACAAAGTCAATTCCCATGACAAATCAATTTTCCCGGAAGAAATGTAAGATAGCAGTGGGATTTAAGTGATTCCCAAAGCAGCATGAGCATACATGAAATAACTTTTTACTCTTGTTTCTCATCTGTACACAAAATCTAAGACAAACCTTGAAAATCCAACTGGGCAAGAACTCAACTTCGTACTAGAATTAAGATTCTTAGACCTAGCTTGGCCCAGGTTACCTACAGGCGTGTTATTAATGTGCTTTGAGCAAGAAACATAGTTTCTTTAATATCACTCTGTAGTAAGCAGATGGTCCTGCTCATAGGTGTGCTAACTGCTCTCTACAGATTCCCCCTTTTTCCCACTGGTTACAGAGATAGCCCAAGGGGATGAGGTTGATGCCTGAAGTGAACTGTGAAGAATTCGGTCCTCTAGAACTTGTGTTCACTGTTTTGGGAAGTCCCTGGTATGATCAACGCATCACATTTGTATGTACATTTGTCTGCTACAAAAGAGTTGATAAATATGATAAAATCAGTGTGCCTTTTTTGTTGGAACAGCAAAGGGAAATACAGTAATCCCTCAGCTCTTTGTGGCTCAAATTTCACAGCTTCAATTCTTCACGTTTTTTTTCCTGCAAAGATGTCTTCTCCTTTACAGGTTCACAGGTTCACAAATTCACAGGTTATTCTGAGTTGGAAGGGACCCACAGGATCATCGAGTCCAACTCCCAAGCGAACACCCACCCAGGGATCAGGCCCACAAGTGTGGAACCACGGGCACCACGCTCCATCCATCCAAGCCTCCCACCATCCAGACCATGTCACTGAGCCTTCCCTTTGTTGATCGCAGGTTTTTTCTCTGTCATGTAACCAGTGGACTGCTGGTGAGGGCAGTGAGGGCCTTTGCTTTGCCGAGGGTGGAACTGCTGTACCCTGTGAGGCAGGACAGGCATGCCCCTCAGGGCAGGGTGTTGGCGTCAGCAGGTGCTGCTCTCTCAGGGACTGGCATACGAGTGTTGTAAAGATTAATAAAGTTCTAGGGAAGGTTTATGTGCACTGTATCAAAAATTTATTATCAAGCCACCAGGAGGGCCCCTGGACTGAGGGCAGCAGGAGTGTTACAGGGCCATTGGCAGTGGTGGGAGCGTGGTGAGAGGGTGGTGGAAGGGCGATGGGGCTGCTGGCAGCAGTGGGAGGGTGGCGGGAGGGCAGTGGGGCCACCAGCAGTGGCTGGAGGGTGGTGGAGGGCTGTGGGGTTGCCAGAAGTGGTGGGGGGCAGCAGAGGGTAATAGAGCCGCACGTGGCAGAGGTGGATACAGCCACCGCTGTGCCATGACATGGCACCTGCCATTCCATGACCCTGCCACTAGCTGCTGCACACCCCTCCTCAGTACATAACTCTAGCCATGGTGGAGAAGGTGTCTCTGCACTTGACGGGGCTGAGGGGGCGTGGCTTATTTGCATATGCCTGATTCGCTTCTCTTTGCGGATGTCAGCTATTGTAGGACTCTCCCGATCCTGGACCCCTGTAAAATTTGAGGGATTGCTGTGAAAGACAGCATTCCTGATTTATGCTGGTAATAGAAGTGCTGAGTTCCTTCCTTAACTGTGGTGCATCTGATCACTTAATTGATTTTACATTTAGCTCCAGGAAAAAGACCTTCATCCATTCACATTAAAAAAGAGAGGAAAGGTATTAAGTTGCAGATGTAATATGTTATGACGCAAAATCCTGGGGAATAAAAAAAGAAAACTTCCTTAATTTTCTATCTATGTTGCTGAATCCTATTTGAAGAAGCTTTTTGTAAATGTTCAATTTAATGTAAATGACATCTTCTTCTTTAAAAAGAACAAGATTTACTGCAAGGAAACATGGAAAGAGTGAGAAGCTTTTTAGTTAAAGGATCCTCAAGTAAGGAGGAGATTCTTTAAGGTGGTTATAGGAATAAGTATAGCATATCAGTGAAACCTAAAGGTAGAAAAGCTGCTCAAAACTCTACTCTGTTTAACACATCTTACTCCCACATAATGATAAGCAATGGACTTGCTACATATACTGTAGTGGTCAATCACACAGCTGGTCACAAAGTAGCCAGCATTGACTCACATCAGAGTAAGAATTCACTCCAGGACATATTTATGGTTTATCCTCAGCTGGCAGCTTTTTATAGCAGATTAATCTGAATACAAAAAAACAGGTAATCAAACCCCATGATTATTAACATTCGGTTTTACAGGAGTTCTTGTGCCATTCTTATTGCCAAAGGAGGCAATGAGGCTTCCATTTGTATTTTCTGTATGTGCCACATGTACCTGTCCTCTCCCTTTCTTAACGTGTGAAATAGACAGTCTTCCCTCGGTAGATCTTTGGGGTCTTTCTGTTTTCTGAAATACAGCTTTGTGAATGTTATGTTAGGACAATTCTCTCATCCTCTCAGCACATACTTAAGGTGTTTGATACAGTCCTCAGAGTCTGCTGGTGGAATGGTAGGTTTATGTCAGGTTTAGTTGGATTATAGGTTGGACTAGATGATCATCAAGGTCTTTTCCTACTTTATAAACACTGTGAATCCTGTGAATAAGATTATATCTCTAAAATAAAAAGCCAGAACAGTATGATAATTCAAGTCATACTGAAGAACAGCAGTCACTTCTACCTCAGGTCTTCTTTGCAGGCAGAGCACCTGGCACAAATATACTTGTCACAGAGGATGTTCTTCTTGGACCTGTGTGCCCAAAATTGGGATTTTATCATCTCGTCATGTGAAAAAAAAACAAAAAAAAAAGCTCTAATTCTGCCTGTTTTCTCTTTGTTTAAATTTTCTGGGAATGACTGTCAATGATTCATTGCTCTTTATTCATTGTAACTGCTGCCAATGAGCAATATTTTTGTCATGGCAGAACTTTATTTCAGAAGATGAATAATCAAATCTTATTGCCACTATTAGATTCAGTATCTTGTTTTTTCAAATCCAATTATAGTCACAATAAATGCTAAGATTTGTTGCAAAACTGAGATAACTCTTGTCTTCCTAATTTACAGTTGAGTTCATCAAGTTGATTCAGAGCAGCCACGAAGAAGGAACTTCATTTTTCAACCACTATCATTCTACCTCACCCTAGATGTTTAAACTATTCTGCAAAACTGTCTGTCAAGCTGTCAATGTTTCCTCTTCCTTTTTTTTTTTTAATAAATATAACATGGCAGAGTCATGTTATTTGTGGTAACAGTGCTTAACTTCATAGAAGTGCAGAGAGGAGGAGCATGGCAAACTGTCAGGAGCAAGACAGAGATCCCAATGAGGCAAAGAAGATCACCTTCAAAAGCAACATAGAATTAAGGAGAAATCATGAGCTAAATTTAGAGCCTTTGTCATCAGACATCTTTTCTCCAGATGCAAACAGAAGCAGATATGAAGAAGTAATACTGAAAGCAGCATGCCTCCTCCCATGAACTATTTCCCAGCCTCCACAGGCCTTCTTGAATCAATCTTTATATAATAAGAATACAAAAACCCATCAGAACTATTGTAGTAGATGCCCAAATCTACAGCTGAAGAACTACTGCCCAGTAGCAAAGGAGTTCAGAGTCTGACTGACTAACAGTCCTCCAGGCAAGACAAGAAGGGGACACAATTCCAAAAAAATTTTGTCTTAATTGACACATGTCTTCAGAGCATTTTATTCTCTTTAATTGAAGTTCCTCTCATTTTTCTGTAAAAGTTTCAGCCAGCTTCAATAACAGCAAATTTATCATTATAAGCTGTCCCCTCAAGTTGTATTTGTCTTAATTTGAAGTAATAATTGCAGCAGATCTGACTCTCTTGGTTCTAAGGCTGGAAGCTGTAGCTGAATTGGATGGGACAATGGAAATATATTCCTTTAATAAGGAATACATTTATAAGGAATAATATATAAGGAATATAATATTCTTTTAATAAGGAATATATTTTTTTAATAAGGAATAGTATAAGACTGAAAAACTTTTGAGGTTGGGACTGGGACCAAGAAAGAAACACTGCGTTATTTTATACATTAACCAAACATCTAACAGGGACTAATGGCAATTTACACACTGCAGCAAATGAGAGTTGAAAGATACTCTTAGCATACAAATATGAAGACTGAAGATGTAAATTTATCTTCTGAAAGAAGGAGACAGATAGGTGCAGAAATCATCCTTTGTGAATGCATCTGTTAACTATGGTCTTGAGTACAGACTCACTAATACAGTGGAAGCAGTCAAGAAAGATGAAAGTCTGAGAATGAAGCTAGGTAACAACCCCAAAATAAAACTGTCAAGGACAAAATCTTAATTTCTGTCTTGGTCTCACATTATTCCTTAATCCTTAGGTCACATCTTTACAGAGTTAGGAGAAAATTAGGCTGTTATTTCTCTCTGTAAGTTCATCCACCAGTTTGCAAATATGGAACTACCTATACACACCCTTGAGCACCAGACCAGTGGGATAAATCTGCCTGTCACATCTCCTTTCTTTTGTAACGATGACAATATTCAGCATCCTCACAGACTTGTAGCAAGGAGGAAACAATGAGTACAGAGCATGCTGTGCATCATATTGAGGCTGTCAGCCTATTATGGTTCCTAGTTCTGCCTCGGGAAAATAAATCATAACGCAACCTGGTGGTGTGGCTGCTCTACAGAACAGAAATGAAAAGGAAGAAAGGAAGAGGTGGTTTTTTAATCATGAGTGTGGCAAACACTGGCCTTCTTTCACTGCTCTGCTTTTTGTCAACAGCATCCCGTTTTAACATGAGCACAGCATCTCTTCTGCTGTGCCTGGCCAGGTCAGAGATTTTTGGGTCTGGCTTCCCAGAGGAAGAGCAATCACTCAGCACTGGTTAGAGATGGAAAGGTCTGTTTCAAATGGATATTTATGAGGAAATCAATATGAAATTCCCTTTTTTTTTACTCACCAGCTTATTACATAGAAGGGATAGAACAAATGCCACATGAACCATTGTCGTTAGAACAGACCTGGTTGTCCCTGTTTCACTGCTGAGAAAGGACTCCAGTTGCCAACATGGAGGAGAGCACTCTGGGCTGTGACACTGCCCAACTGATCTTACACATCAAGCATATGATCTTCAGATCAGCTTCTCCCTTCCTTTCCCTATTGGCCTTTTCATGGGTCCCAAGACCTTTTCATGGGTCCCCACTCCAGGGGTGTGTTTTTAGAAATTTATATTGTGCTACTATGTGCTAAAGTATCTCACTTCCATTTTGAGTCTGCACCAAATCACATCCAGACAAATTGCTTTCCTATGAACCATCTCTACTTAATCACTGAGGAGCGATTTGACTGTTTGCATTAGTTCATGGAGAATGGCAGATCCAAACCAGAACATTTGAGAAGTCTTCTCACCTGCTGGGAGGCAGGTATTTAAAAAAGAAGTTCACTACTTTTTGCATATAAGTGACTAACACTATCTTATTTACAAAATGAGGGTAGAGAATCACTATTTAATCAGAAAAACTCAAAAGTTATTTCATCTGTAACATGACATTTATAGCGAGGTGTATGAGATGATATCCTGAAAGATAAGAGCAGAGCATGAGATAAAAATTCACTTCAAATGAATCATCAAGGGAATAATATTAAGAATAGAAAAGGACTAATAAAATTATTTTCTCAAATGCCAGACTGTAATTTCTCTTATCTCACAGCCTCAAGTCTTCTGTCTCAATATGGAAGAAAAGTAATTGGTAATAAAAATATACATCATATTCACACCCATTGCACGAAACTCCACAGAATTCAATAAAAACAATGGAAAGAATTACTACAGAAGGAAAAAATGTTGATTTAAAAGATCTATTTAGATACCTACAAGGAAGGACAAACTATTTGTTTCTTTGCAGCTATTATAATTAACTTGCTTTGTTATTGGTACTACCAATACAGAAATCAAATGACAGTCCTCAAAAGGATAATCTAATGGGAATGGAAAAAGAAACACAAGAACCTCAACATTTAGTGAAATGTTAGTAGGGTGAAAATTGCAGTCTCGGCTTATGGCATCATGAGGCCATCAAGGTACTGGTAGTACTGAAGTTTGGTCTACATGACAATGTCATGAATTGTGTATGAAATTAATATTTAAAATGCAGGAAGGAAGGAAGCTCTCTGAAGAACCAGAGTTTCATCAAAGAGAACACAAAAAGGCCAGTAGACACCTCTGACTAAATATTTCCAGACCAACAGTTTGACAGCTGGGAAAGTTATGCATTCAGTACTTTCTCCAAGTCCACAGATATTTTCCACATCAGTGGTGCAACTAAATTCTCTGTAGCAAATTCTTTGCATTGATGGTCTGCTCCACAGTTGTCAGATCTGCTGACATATACATTTGATATTCTGAGACATGCACTTTCTTCCCATCTAAAGTAAGTCTTATTTTTCTAGTGATCCAGACTTAAGATTTGGGAGGCAATAAACTAATGGTTTAGATAGCAAATGATTTAATTTCTAACAAGTTGATTAGCCTTCTTTTTTGGCATTAACTGTACTGTGTAAGAAGAAAATTAACAAAATGCTTTAAAAAAGTGATTAATACCCAATTTTCCTTTTTATGACTTTTCCTAGATATAATTACAGAATTATTCCCAACAGAAATTCGTGTGTATTTGACCAGTAATTAATAAGGAACCAATCATTGTTTTTGTGTAATTCTTGCACTGTTGGCTCCTGCATTTTGAGGTAGAGGGCCAAAACCTGAATTTTGTAACTTTGGGGAATTCAGAATGATAGGACATTCTAGGATCTGCCATTTCTTCCCCAATAGTCATGTCAATTGCTCTTCTACAAGTGCTAAAATGAAGCACAGTAAGAAGCAGAAGAAAGAGATTGCTAGCTGAATGTTTATTTCCTGAAGTCAAATTAGTGAGAAATATCGTTTTCAAAATGCCACATTAAGTTCACAATGAACTGCTTTTACTAAATCAGCACATTGGTCAGTTCTATATTAGTTGCGAAAATTAAAAGACATGAATTCAAGCACTTTCAAACCAACTTCATTTTCCAACCAACTCCTGCTCCAGCTAAAAATATATAGTTTCAGGCATCATGCCAATTCAGAGAATCAGGCCTTTTCTTAAAAGAAAACTCACAATTCATTAGCACTAATCTTGTCTATTAAATCATCATAATTGTCATTTCTCCCAGAACAGACTCATTCCTTTTCAAGGGAGTTCTCATCCCTTACCAGCTCTTCTCCACACTTATCTGCAGTGTTCCAGAAACTAATTCTTCATCTCAAGTCATATCCTGCTTTTTTCTCACTCTTCAAGTTCAATTATCTACGGTATGCCCTTAGGATGAGGTACATGGGCAACCTGTTCACAGGTTCACAGGTTATTCTGAGTTGGAAGGGACCCACAGGATCATCGAGTCCAACTCCCAAGCCAACGCCCACCCAGGGATCAGCCCCACAAGTGTGGAACCACGGGCACCACGCTCCATCCATCCAAGCCTCCCACCATCCCGACCATGTCACTGAGCTCCTCATCCAGTCTGACCTTAAACACCTCCAGGGATGGCGACTCCACCACCTCCCTGGGCAGACCATTCCAATGAGGGATCACTCTCTCTGGGAAAAAACTCTTCCTGACATCCAGCCTAAACCTCCCCCGGCGTAGCTTAAGGCCATGTCCTCTTGTTCTGGTGTCGTCAGGCTGAGAGAAGAGATTCACACCCACCCAACTGCAACCTCCCCTCAGGTAGTTGTAACCAGCAATGAGGTCACCTCTGAGCCTCTGTTCCACCTCATCCTTCTACCTGTCTACATCTCACTCTACCCACAGGGATAACCTGTGACAATAAATGAGCAATTTATTCATACAATATTGTCAGGGGTGGTGGTTTTTGCAAGACTGGACTTGCTGCCAACAGAAGAAACACTGCCTGTGTAAATCCACTGTTCCCCTATTTCTATGTACAAGGGTTAGTTCCTGTACCTCAGGAGACAGGAGATACAGCATAAATACACTGGGCTTTTAAAACACATGAAGCAAGTTGCCTTCAGTCATCTTTATACAGGAAAGAGAGAAATCTTTAAAGCCATAAAAGAGAAGGAATGTCACATTGATATGAATTAAAGAATTAATAGATCTCAAGTGCAATACTGATTAGTGGCTTTTGATGGCTCTCACAGCATCCCTGTGAGTTATGTGGATAACACTCATGTCTCCATTCTACTAATACATTTGGAACAATAAGATATCCTAAAGCTCCTGAGAACTGTTCATCTCAGTACTGGAACTAAATATTAAAAAGATTTCTCAATTCCTATCAGTGTGAACATTCTGCCATAAGAGCTCACATCAGGTGTAAAATCAAATGCAATGAAATGCAGTTCAGTGCCTTGGTTTGTATCATTTGATTATTTAAGAGACTCAATGAATGTAATTGTCTTTCTCTCTAATGGCTGGTTTTAATTAGTAAGCAGCTCATTAGTATGCCATGGGTGCAGTTCTTCCTTAAATGATTTGGTAGAAGACTGGCTGGTTGATGTTTCAGGTGATTCAAAGAAAAAGGGGGAATTTCATTATCAGACCTTCAGATTTTAACACTTACTCTAGAAAGACTATCTGAATCCTTGCTGTAATGCCATGGTCTTTTAATATGCATATTATAGCAAATTTATAAAGGACTGATGAGATATAAGGGTCAGGCTATCTGGAATTGGTGAAAGTAGTGATACGGTCAACAAATGAGTTTGAAAATCTAATGGAGTTTTGTTGGATTTAATAATGAGAATGACATGCTGCTGTTTATCAGAATTACCAGACTTTTTAATTAGTAGAAGTAATAAATACCAGCTACTGCTCATAGGAATGAAAGTACTGCTCTGACAAAATGGTTTCTGGGATATTGCATCTGAAAATACAGTTCTTTATTGATGTTGGGATGTTCATTTGAAACCATGAATGGTCAACTATGATTGGCACATGCCTTTATTTGGACAAACAGTTTGTGCTATTTCTTACCACTCAACTCATGTGAAAGTGATTTTGTAGCACAGGGAACACAGTAGTGTTGTCAAAAAAGGATTTTACCCCGTTTGAAATTGCTTATTGACTTTAATTATTGGAATAAAATCTGGTAAGAAAAGGTTCCGCGGATTATTTTATTAATTCATCAACAGTATTTGCGATTTCTTAATCCCACAGAAGGTACAGTAGGAACTTATAAATAAATAAACACAACACATGGAAAAAATAAATCTTTCAGATTTCCTCAAATACTTCAGCTGGATTCCAAAGCCTACTGTATCTTCTGTGGGATTAAGAAATCACAAATACTGTTGATGGACAATGACAATATTGGTAAACCAGAGACACTCACATGGTTCTGAGCCGTTATATCTGAATAAAAATCTTGTGATTTTAAAAACAAATAAAAAATGTCAGGCTTTTTATTCTCTTCCTTTTTGTTTTGTTCTTTTTTCAATTAATATATTTGAGCTCTCTGCAGCTGCATGACATACACACATTAAACGACCTGTTTCAGATGTTTGTTTTGCACAGTTCCTCAGTTCTAGGAACTTATAAATAAATACACACGACACAGGGAAAAAATAATTCTCTTTCAGATTTCCTCAAATACTTCAGCTGGGTTCATTCTTCCATATCCCACAATGTTTCTTTTCCTCTCCTATGAACACTGATCGTTCAAGAATTGCTTCCGAATGACACGTCACTCAACTGTTTGTTCCCCGTGACGAAAACATATTTTGTCCAAAACACAGTTTATCCAGTAAATATCTCTGGACTCTAATTTTTTACATAAAGAACATTGGAAATGTTCCTCAGCCATATATGATTGAAGCGGCTGCTGATCTTATAGTTGCAGTATTTGCAGTCAGGATGTCTAATTTGCCAGCCACTGATTCCCCAAACGCAACTTCCACTTGACATGGAAAAAGCATGATGAAGTACTGCATATTCTGACTTTGATCTGAACAACCAAGCTCTTACTTTGGAGGACATGCACACATGAATCAAAGAAAGGATATACCCCAGAGTTTCATACTTAATTGCAGAGTAACAGAGTTACAGTTGCAGTGTTATTTCTGAACTATCTACTTGACTATTCACTTAATGGAATGAAATAGAATTATAACAGGAGGCAGAATGTGCTTTGAGCTCAACTCTGGATTTTGAAGTACGAATGGCTGCATTATCTTTGCACGAAAAAAAGGCAAGATAGTAGTTGATAATCTGCAACAGAGTCAAAATACACAAGAAAAGATACGTTAATTTACATGCTATTCAATATTTATTGGAGACCGGAAAACAAAACCTACCAAGCAAGATTACTTTAATTTATATGTTAGACGAGTACTTTGAAGAGAAAAACTACATGTGAAAATACATGAAGGGAGAGCGGTGAGGGAGAAAAATCACTCAGGAAAAATCACAGCAGGGAATTTTTCAGATATTTGTCAAAACCAAGTGGGTAGGGCTGCACAAAACAAGTCAACTTTTCCCTACCAATTGGAATATGTTCCGATACAAAGAAATAAAGAAGTACAAGGAGAATGTTTCTTGGGAGAACACCAGCACAAGCTTGTTGAACCAGTTATTCTGTATGTGTCTAAACGAACTTCACATATCTCAGTAAATAAGATAAGAGATTGAGTCACCTCTGGTAGACACAGAGCACATTTGAGCTGATCTTCAGCAAACTCTGCTTACATCCCACATCACAAACAGTGAGGCTTGAGGTAACAGACATTGCAAGTGCACGCAGTATTTCCTTCTCAAGTCAGAAAAATTACTTCTGTTTTTTTTTCTTTACTACTTTCAGACATGCTCAATATACCAAAACTCTAACAGTCTCTTGAAGAAGAGAGATGAATATTCCTCTTTTGAAAAAAAATGTCCTCACAGTAGACTCCTCAGTGCTTAAAAGATGATAAAAAAGATATCACTTTAGGGGTTTACTCAAAGCCTGGGCTGAACCCTCTGGTGTCTCAGGCAAGTTCAGGGCAACCTGGACAACATGAAGCCACCAATGGCGAATTTTAAACAGGATTTTTTTCCTGATAATGGAAGTGAAAGAGGAAAGCTCCCTCTCTGTGAAAAGAAATACCACATAAAAATCCCTAACACAAAAAAATCCACCATAAAAATACCCACAAAACAAAAAACACCCACCCCACCCATACAAAAATGCCACAAGCAGATATGCCACAAACTAACTAACCAGCCAGCCAACCCCAAAAAGACCAGCTGCCCATGCACTCTCTGCTCATGGTGTTACTCTGATATTTAACCTTCCTGTGAGAGCTGAAATACAAAGAACAATATATGAGGTTCTGGTCCATTAAGTAAAAGAAGCATTTAATTTCAAAATGCAGGCACATGGGTACAGCTGGTGGACAGCATCTGTTTTACATTAATGGCCAGGCAAACAGGTGTTGATTGTTCCTGTTGAATAGAAATAAGCCCACACCATGCTACCTTTTCTGTTCTGTTCCTTATATTGTCCATATTCCACCCCCATAAAAATTGTTTTCCATCAATCCCTGTAGTGTGTTGGATCATCCCGGTAGATCGTCCATGCCCAGCTATTCTCAGTCTAGCCAATACACAGCAACACTCTTTTGAAGTGACCCTTGGGCTGCAACATCACTGATGGCCTGAAATTAAAGCACAATTTAATAGCT
Source organism: Pitta sordida (assembly GCA_013390025.1). Taxonomy (NCBI): domain Eukaryota; kingdom Metazoa; phylum Chordata; class Aves; order Passeriformes; family Pittidae; genus Pitta; species Pitta sordida. Next base: position 61,995 of record WEKX01000367.1, read on the forward strand.
AGACTTGAGCTAATATTTATTAGAAAAAACCCTTTTCTTACAAGTTCATCAAACTAATAAGAAAGCCATGAACTTCTATGATGAGTCATCTCACATATGGATGCAAAAGAGACCAGAGGAGAAATGGGACAAGGAAGAGCCAAAATATTCCTTCAACTGGCTGATCCCAGAGATACATCACAGTAGATACCGCACAACTCACAGGCTGGAGATGCTTTCCAGAGGGTCTTTTGGACTAAACAGGGAAGTTAATGTCCAGGAGTGGACTCGGATGGACAGAGCGTGGTGCCCATGGCTCTGGGGTTGTGGGTTCGACCCCTGTGTGGGCGNATATTCTGTGATATTTCTGTGATACATCACAGTAGATACCACGACTCACAGGTTGGACATAATTCCCCTATCTATGAATCAATGGAAGATGCTTTCCAGAGGGTCTTTTGGACTAAACAGGGAAGTTAATGTCCAGGAGTGGACTCGAATGGACAGAGCGTGGTGCCCATGGCTCTGGGGTTGTGGGTTCGACCCCTGTGTGGGCGTTCGCTTGGGAGTTGGACTCGATGATCCTTATGGGTCCCTTCCAACTTGGAATAGCCTGTGAACCTGTGATGTCCCAGCTGTGCTTCCTCCCAGCTTCTTGTGCATTCCCACCCTCCTCACTGGTGGGCTGAGGAGCAGAAAAAACCTTGGCTCTGTGTAAGCACAACCCAGCAATAACTGAAACATCCCTGTGTTTTCAGCGCTGTTTCTAGCACAAATTCCAGACATAGTCCCATAATATGAAGACAATTAACTCTACCCCAGTCAAAGCCCGCACAGTATATATACATATATATATATATTTCTCTACAATTGCTCAAAGCCCAGACAGATTTGCTTTTCTATTGCTGTTCCATTTTGTAACATTAGAGTGTATCAAACAAGGCAGAGTCAGCAGTGATTGCTTTCTATTGCTGCGCTGTGATCTGCATTTAAAGCAGAATAGAAAATCTAGTTTTTCACATTTGCAGCCCAGATTCAATCAAGACAGCACAGCACTAACTTTGTGTTGCTCCTTCTTGCTGCATAATGTTTGTCAGAGTATTTTTAAATTTTGTGAGCAAGATATTAAAAATGTTCAATTTGTCTCCCAGACAAAGTATTCCCCTGCATCCTAAAGCCCCCAGTGAATAAAAATGGTCAGTCTTTCTATAAAATGCATTATCACAATGACTTATTAAATCTCGGAATTCAATTAATTCTGATTGTGATCAATCACTTCCCACGTTCATTGTAATGTAAAGAGCTGTGCAAGAGAAAAACAAAACATCTTAGATGTGCAGCTTCTTTCACAGCTACAGTTGCCATAATTCATTACACCTTTCCTAGTTTCTTTTTGGAATATGCAAATTTCTTAGGTTTAGAAATAACCAGTGACTTACATCCCCTAGTCCACTGCATAACTCAATTCAGAAGAATTTCATTCAGGTTTTCATTTATTGAGACTGATAATCTGTATTTGGCTATATAAATTAGCTTCCAGGCATTTAAACAAGTTGGGTTCACACATTAGTTGGTATTCACAAAAAGATGCAGAAAGCTTTCTGGTGTGTACAAACAGGCTTAAAATATTCAATATTGAAGGTTTTGCAGGAAATTAATTGTACTTGCTTAATGATTAGAAGCATCTTATTTTGTTTTCTTTCTTAAAAACTTCCCTTAGAATATCTTAGACTATGATATGAGATTTTTCCATAGGATGTGATAACTGAACACAAGGGAGTTTTTTACAAAAATGAAGAGTTACTGTAAATAAACAGAAAAATAGACAAGGTAATCTAAAGCAAAAAGGAGCAAACCAATGCCTATCCTCACGTTCTGGCTGCCATAAAGAAAACAGAAGAGATAATTTTTATTAGATTATTTTCTGTCTACTTGCAAGTTGAAGATTTGAAGACCTCAAGAAAACGCTGCTATCGTAGTTTATATTATGTGAAACTTGGCTATGAATATCTATATGATAAAGAGAAGATAAAAAGCAAAGGTCATTTCAGACAAATCCGTCTTCCCTGAATTTAGGTATGTATGGCAAACAACATCAATAATATTTTCTGGCTAAAGTTAAATTTTCTCTTCAAATCAGCTTACGGAAACTGGTTTTCATAAGAAAATCCACAGGTTCACGGGTTATTCTGAGTTGGAAGGGACCCACAGGATCATCGAGTCCAACTCCCAAGCCAACACCCACCCAGGGATCAGCCCCACAAGTGTGGAACCACGGGCACCACGCTCCATCCATCCAAGCCTCCCACCATCCAGACCATGTCACTGAGCTCCTCATCCAGTCTGACCTTAAACACCTCCAGGGATGGCGACTCCACCACCTCCCTGGGCAGACCATTCCAATAAGGGATCACTCTCTCTGGGAAAAACCTCTTCCTAACATCCAGTCTAAACCTCCCCTGGCGTAGTTTAAGGCCATGTCCTCTTGTTCTGGTGTTGCCAGGCTGAGAGAAGAGACCTACACCCACTATATGATCAACCCCTCAACTTTTGAAGCCTAAAACACACTGATGGACTTATCTGTAATATTTTACTTTACCCTTGTCTTACTGCTGCTGCTCCAAAAGACACAAATCTTGAGATAAAAGAAATTAAATCAAAAAATTGAAATGAGAGTAAGAGCAGGAGTTAGTAACTCTATCTGGCTGGTTTTTACACTCAATATCAGAGTAAAATCTCTGAACTCTTACCAAAGTATTTGCTAAACTAAGGGAATATGAACAATAGGTAAGGACATCTTTCAAACCATTACTACAACCAGTGGCTCTTAGGGGAGCATGGTGGTCTGAGGCACACACCTTTCCAATGAGAATATGACAATCTCAGTTTTCCTTAAAAAGAATTAACTGTAACACCTTCATATCCTGTATAGCAAAAACTCAGTTCCAGACAAACATTGCCTGAGATGTGAGAAAATACTAATTAACGGACTGCTTACTTACAACTTGTTCCGTTAATAGCCAAATACACCACGTTGTGTGCAGAAGTTTTGACAGCAAATATTACATTTGTGAGACTGATAAACATCCATTTCAACAAGACATTCCATGATTAAACAAGCTTTTCAATCTCTGATTATTTTTGTAAGGAAACATGTGCAAAGGGACAAAACCCATTTAATTTATTCATTACATGGATCATTAACTTTTAGTTTCTGAAAAGCAAACGTCTGAGCTAGGATTATAATTAAAATACATATAAAGGGACTTTTGCTCCTATTTCCTTTATGTTTGTATTTGAATGACTAGCTAACAAACAACAAGCTCCTAGCAGAAGCTGTGATTCCATTACCCTTTTACTTTGGTTCAGAACCATATTTTGCATCAGAACAGTCAGAACAGTCTTCAACACAGGTTACGCTTTTTTGGATTAAAGAAAATCTTCAAATCAATCGTGTCAGGATACAATTTTAAATACGGAAGAAATAAATCTGATCTGAGGAACAACTGAGCAGTATCCCTTTTGAAAAATAGGTTTCTCATCTAATATGTAATCTTAAAAAGTTTACTTGGGAATTAGGTCCTCTGAATTCTGTGAAGCTATTTAAGAAGAAACTAATGTATTATTTTGACTGGTAGTACAACATATTAAAATTATTGAAGATTTTGCAACCTGTATATCATGTAAACCAGCAAAAAAATTACGAAACCTCCACATTTCATTTTCATTACTTCTCACTGATCTTTTATTCTTTTGACAAAGAAATATATCAAACCTCAAGATAAATCTTTAGATTTTCCATTAAAAGGAGTTGGGAAGTATTTGGAAAGGATTAACACATGTGGATGTGGGCACTTTGCCAGAACTATGGATATGTGTCAGCAACGTAAAACCCCTTAGTGTAGACTTCACAAGAAGAGCACAAGAAATTATGCCAAAATCTTTCCTGTGGGATTCCTGGAAAACTCCACCATACTCAGGCAGTGCAGTTAAAGCAGTATAACCACATTTCTCTTATTATTGTCCTTATACATATACAGAGCCATTCATAAAGTAGCCTGACCCACACAGTTCTATCCAGGTATTTATACAGATGATGTCTACTAAACAAATTTTCAGTACAGAAACATTTTCTTCACTGAATATATGATATTTCAGAATATTATATAAAATGTTGTCATATAGACTTTCACGTTGCATTATTCTAGGTCATTATACACATAATGAAAATATCAATGACCATTTTTTATAGTGATACGCTTTTCCAACTTCTAATGACATTCAAGAGATCTAAAGAGATGCTTAATAAATAAACATTAAAATCACTGAAAAGCACGAAAAAATTAACAATAATATGACAAAATCTTCAAAATCAGGCATTAGAACATAAGAGAAGTGTAGTTTTATTAGAGGAAAATGAAGAGTATCATTGAAGTAGCCCTCAGGAAAAAGAAATTAAATAAGGTATAAGAGAGCAGCCTTGGCCATCTGGATGCGACTCAGTATCATTATGGTACTCTAACACAGCACTGTGTTCTTTGTGAAGTGCTAAAGCAAGGAAAGAATGACATATTAGTGTCAACATTCAAATTAATTTTGACCAAACAGTATTATTTGACGGGTTGTCAATTCATTCTTATACCTAAAGGTTACCTAAAACTTCACTGCCAGCTACTCACTGATCCAAAGGTTTTAGAGAGCATCTCTCTACGAAATGAAATATATTTTGATAACTTGCATGCATTTATTATAACCTGTGTTACCAACAGCACAACCCAAAGGACAAAATTTTATTCTCAGGAACTCTTCTACAGCCTTAAAGCCTTCATTCATACAGTGGAATATTAATAAATATCAACCCTGAGAAAGTTAATTTGGTCAATTTATTGTGTATTTTACTCAACCAAGTATTTGAGATGATTTTTCCCACTTAAATAGCAAAAAATCTTTGCATGTTCCACTGACATTTCTCTTACATGTATGACAGAATAAACTGTTTTCCCTCCTGTTAATATCTATTTAGGTCACTTAAATAGCAATGAAACAGCCACAGCACTGACCTACACAAGAAAAATAAAATCTTCAGAAAATTTTAACCAAAATAAAACCTTCAACTTTATCAATTCCTAGCCAAAAATTCTCAGAAGTTATTGAAAATGGAGAAGGGCTATGTGGTGAGAGGTACTGATGGCATTCTGAGTACAACCTTTGCTTCCACTGAAACAAATTTTAATTGCTTGGTAATCAACATCGAAGAGATGCAAAGGAGGAAGAAAAGTGTGAGGTAGGAACAGGCTATTAAACACACACATAAATTCTGTCTCTGTGAGAAGCTAAACTTTCAGATTTTCATTTTGAGGAAAGAGATTAGAATGAGTATTCAGGGCTAAGAGCAAAATTAGAGTGGCCTTATTAACTCAGAAAATTACACTGGTAAAAATCTGGAGATACAATTCAGACTTAATGCAAATTTTCTGATCCATACAACTAGAACATAAAACAACACCCAGAATACATAATAGCTGTGTCTGGTAATTTCTTGCCTTTAACCTGCTCTAATCCTTTCCCTCATTGAGGGATGAATGTTGCTAATTGCAATAAAAATGCTGTCACAACTGAATGAAATAATTTCACACTCATTCTCTATGGAAATTTATATAGGGTTTGAAACAGCAGAGACCAACCAAAAAAAAAAATAGTTTGTCATACTTAAATTAATTCTGTAACAACTTTAAGTGCAAGGCAAAAATTACAGTTGCTACACTGTTAGTAGTAAACTTACTGGATCTCAAGAAGCTCTTCCTGAAGTGAAAGAAATTTTCGCCTTTATTCTATATATATATGTATCTTTCAGTGTTGAGGAAACTGAGGCAAAATATCCCCTAGGATATTTTTTTCTTGCAATACTCTTAAGAAATCCACTTTAGTACAGTGGTAAGTGTCCCCACCTGTCATGTGGGAGACCTGGGTTCAATTCCTGCCAGGGAGACAGTGTTAAGAGTTGGACTCGATGATCCTTGTGGGTCCTTTCCAAGTCAGAATATTCTGTGATTCTGTGATATGAAGGAAGATTTGGAGCAGTGATATTTCCAACAAAGAGCATACACCTAGAGGAAAGGCAAAAGCCTCCGATGTATTGACAGTGCAGGTGACAACACACACCCACAGACTCTCACAGGTTCACAGGTAATTCTGAGTTGGAAGGGACCCACAGGATCATCGAGTCCAACTCCCAAGCCAACGCCCACCCAGGGATCAGCCCCACAAGTGTGGAACCACGGGCACCACGCTCCATCCATCCAAGCCTCCCACCATCCAGACCATGGCACTGAGCTCCTCATCCAGTCTGACCTTAAACACCTCCAGGGATGGCAACTCCACCTCCTCCCTGGGCAGACCATTCCACTGAGGGATCACTCTCTCTGGGAAAAACCTCGTCCTAACATCCAGTCCAAACCTCCCCTGGCGTAGCTTAAGGCCATGTCCTCTTGTTCTGGTGTCTCTCAACACTCAAGAAATTCAAAAGTAGAGGAAGCCTACAGGAAGGGCAAATAATGATTCCATTTTCCACAGCCAGTTTCTGATTTTTTTGTCTATGCCAGAAAGAAATAATTTTGGCATTACAGATGTGCCCTTCTCTTTTCTCATATGGATAAGGACTTTAGCTGAAAGGAGAGTATAGGCAGCGTCATCAGACAGACGCGCTTCACTGGAGGATGGACAGGTACCAGCTCCTTCTACAGCTGGCTGTTTACTTCTCTGAAACATAAACATTGTTCCAATCACTTGGCTGCTTCCTGCTTAAGTAGAAACAGATCTGGCTGCTGAAAGTGCCACACAGATGCATCTTTCATTTACTCTCTTTCAGCTGCCATTTATGACTCACCATAAGCAATTTCAATTATAAAAGCCTCCAGTTATCATTTCTGTATTCCACCATTATTGCATATTACTATGCACCTAACTCTAATTACTATGAGTTAATTACTGGTGTTGGATTATGACAGGCCTCCATTTTTGATTTAAACTACAAAAATCAATGGTTCTGCCTCTAAAGAAGCCACAATCACCATAAAATATTGATAAAATAATTTTGCAGGGAATGTTGGAAACAGTATAACACGTTTATTGTTAATATAGATCTAGCCCAAAAAAACTTAATAAAATTCAGTCAGATGCTTTAGCTACCTCTCTGCTATTGACTGTTGATTGCAAACATTTTTCATCTTTCTCCAGAAAGAACTAACAATTACACCTGTTCAATTGATAAATTCATTTACCTCTTCATGATCACTAATTTTCTGTAATAAGATCAACACATCCCAGTCTGAGTTATCTCAGTCCATTATCCACCAGAACTGACCTGAACTAAGGAGCTCCTCGGTTCTAGATGACCAGGAGAGCCACAGGAAAGCAAAACCTTGAATCTTAGGGCTCTATACTGAAAATATGCTCTTCCAGCACTTTCAAATAATGAACATTTTTTCCCTTCACATTTTTTTAGGCAAGAGATGTTATCTTCACTTGGATTCTTTGTTCACAAAAAGCTCATCTGCAAAACATCCCTCTGCAACTTAGACTGTAAGAAGCTACAGACTCAAAAGTCAAGAAATAAGTTTTCTCAATGTCATGAAAAGAGGTTTATGATTATTGAGTGCAGAAGGTTATTCTCATTGACAATCTGGATAGAAAACTGTCTTCCAAGGTGAAAAATGTAATGCATTTATTACCCTAAGAATTCAGAAACATAGAAGGCAGATTTGCAGTGTCTTTTGCCTTGCAATAGCACTTTAAAATACAAACCAACCCACTTATCTTAAAAAAAATCCCACCTAAAAGAGGAATCCTCCCTATATTTTACTCAAACTGAACCGTAGTCCAGCTAACGTTTCTTTTCTCTGAGTTAGTGAGGTGCTTTGATAAGTAGATCTCATGTGAGAAATACATGTCAAGATGGTCTACATACTTTGGAAAGCAAAGAAAAAAGACAGATAAAAGCTTCTTAAAGAATAAAAAGTACTATTTCAGCCTGTAGCCATTTTTTGGCACAGAATCCTTAGTTTTCTCACCAGAGTTAATCTTCGGCTATGCCCTGCTCACTCGATCATACAGCCAAGAGACTTCTTTCTTCCTCCAGAGGAGCTCTTCTCCCAGCCCTCCCTCCTGCCTGCCTCACCATGGAGGGTTCTGTTACAGAAGTTCTCCTGGCCAGCAGCCCACTGCAAGCATTAAAGGCATTTTATGTTGTCTTATTTTCTCTCTTCTTCTCGGCAAACAAGAAAGTTTCAAGACTAGATAGTCTTTAAGAGATGTTTACACTACTTTATGTCAGAAGCCTAAACAGTATTACTGCAGGGGAAGGTACCATTTACTGGAATTGTGACTGTTCCTGTCCTCAAGTTACCATAACACTTTGGCTTTCTCAGGGGCGAAGAGTTTCCTCTCCAGAGTACTTAAGTATCTGCTACTTCCCGGCTGTTTAAGCATGATGACTTTCCTTCTGTGGCATAATTACTCCTCCTAGTAAATATGCTCCTGGTTTAAATGTGAGGCATTCCCATTTCTCTGGGCTGCTGTAGCACCGGTCTCTGCTATACCTTGTCTGACTTAAAAGTTGCTACAATCATATTTACTTCTTTACAAAGGCTCCTGCTCCATTTTATGTTTTTTCCTGCCCCCAAGGCTTGTGCTCTCTGTGGTAGTTTCAGAGATGAACAACAGTACCTTATCCTTTACTCCAGATACTCTATTCCAGATTCTCTTTCTGTATCCCTTTACAGATAAAAGGTTAATCCATCCTTCATCTCTAAAATGGGGTTTGCACGGCAAGGTTTTGGTAGCAGGGGCAATACTACAGCCAATGCCAGCGGGCTCCAAGATAGACTCACTGCTGGCCAAGGCTGAGCCCATCAGCGATGGTGGTATTGCCTCTGAGATATCAGGGGAAAAGGATGACCATTCCTCCCCCCCTGAGGAGGAAGGAGCAGCAGGGAGACAGGTGATGAACTGTCCACAGCCCCCACTCCTCATCCTCCTGCTCTGCTGGGGGGAAATAAGAAATCAGAGGTGAAGTTCAGCCTGGGAAGAAAGGAGGAAGCAGGTGGAAGTTGGTGTAGGGTTTGGTTTTATTCCTCAATGTCCTAATGCAATTAGATTCTTAATAAATGGGGCTTATTTATCCAAGTCAACTCTGGTTTGCCCATGATTGATCTCCCCTTGTTCTTATCTCAACCCATGAACTTATTATCTTTTCTCTCGCCTGCCGGGCTGAGGAAGGCAGTGATAGAATGGCTTTAGTGGACACCTGTCATCCAGCGAGGGTCAACCCACTCCACTTACATTTTTCTGCCAGGACCTGTTGCCGTTCTCACTGTCATTGTTTCTACTTTCAATTTGTCTGCACTCAGGTTATAAGAGCAGTTCACAGAGGGACAGGCAGAATTGCCCTAAAATAAACTGAGCCAAAGGGGCTGGTTTTGAGTATCCCCACAAATACTGAACCAGTGTCTAACACTCCCCTGTAATTCCTTCTCTTTGAATGCAAGCTTTCACCACTGTAATCAGACTCCTATTCATTTTTGTAATGACCTAATCTCCGATACATCCTGTATCAGGAGGTTCAGCTTTCATTTCTCTTTCTTTTTACTCTCATCACATCTTTACACATCAAACCCACCTTCAGAGTTTTCTTTTCCACAGAGCTACCTCATCCATACAGACATCCTCAGGCTTTACAAGTGCCTTGTTTTCTTCAGCAGCCCATGATTTGCTTTCCTAAAATGTTAGCAGAAGTAACAGGCGTGCCCAAGCAAAATTTTCAAAAGCAGACAGATTAATTGTCAGGGTCAGAATTCAAATAAATTTAAATTTCTTCTAGAAAAAGGAAGAACGTCTCTGGTTTGTGCCAGTGAAACGTGGACGTAACACCTCTGGTTTAACCAGTTTTAGAGCTGTTTTAGGAGATATACTCACAGACCCTGATGATGAAAGACAGTTGAAAATAGGAAGAATTATTCTGCGTGTGTGTGTTTCAACAAAATATGTCAGTGCTTTCCATCGCACAAAGAAAAAGAAGTTGGATTTTAAGGTGGAAAACACTGTTCACACAAAGTCTGACATATTTGTTGACCTATATTAGATCTTTTGAGAGCAAGAGATTATTAGAATCAAATTTCTTATCTATCAGCATTTAAGAAAATTTTCATATTACAGAATCACAGAATGTTCTGAGTTGGGAGAGATCCACAAGGATTAACTCTGGCATTAACTCTTAAATGGATTTCAGATTTTTTTCTAGTAGAAGTAAGATATTTAAAAGAAAGATAAAAAACAGATTTTATTTAATATACAATTTTCTGTTAAAACTATTATCAGCTATCTCTATATAAAATTTTCAGATAAATATGTATTTAGGCTACAGCATAACAGCTCCTACACTGGTTTCATTACTACTATTATTGCATTAGTTAGGATAAACCCCCTGATTTGATTTGAATAGACTGTTCTGTAAATAGCAGAGAATCAAATTGCAGATCAGCATCTCATAACAGTTTACATTTTTACAGAAGACTGCTGTAAATCAAGACACACCAGTATAACACTCAGACAACCCAGTTATTTAAATGTACATCACACTTCTAAGCCTAGTGACCAGAATTCCAATTGTCAGTTTTAACCGTTGGCTTTGACTGATTTGTCTCTCTTTGCTGTCATGGAAACCTACAATAAATTAAAGGCAAAGAAACAATGAAACCTAATTAACATCTCATGCTTCTTCTCTACATCAAATGTATCAGGCAGTACTTACATTACGGCAGCACAGGCTACATTCCTTTCAAAAGCATAGTTAAATAATTTCTGCTCCAAAAAAAATATGTATTTCTATAAACACATATAAAAAGATTAATAAATTGTAAGATTAAGATGGAGAAAAGAGGGTCTGTCCTACCACACATCCCCAAGATGAGATATTCTGAGAAGTAAATTTAATGGAGAAAACACCATCTTGAACTGTACTTCCATTTAGTCCCTGGAAACCAGAAGTTTCTCTATAAGAGCAAGAATCAACCTGGGTTAGAAGCAAGAGCCTGTCACGTTGCCTTGAGAGGAGACATCAGGGTGTGGGTACCAGTAGTTGGAGGCAGCATCAAGATGCTGGAGATCGGATGTTAAAGAAATAGTTGAGAAAGAAGGATCTCTCTACATTACACACGACTTTGTCACCTGCTGTCTTTCATTCCTCTGTGCACTGTGATAGCTCTGTACTTTACTTCCAGATCTAATTTTGTCCCTGGAGAAGTACAAACCATCACATATCTTGCTATTCTAGTCTTGTCCTTATAAGAAGGCTGTGCAGGTGTGATGGTATGCATGGTGTTCTTATGGTCCTGCTCCAGCTCCATCTTAAAAATTCAGCATTCACAGAGAATGTGGAAGAGGCAAGGGGATAACATGACTGAAAGTCCTTCAAGCTTAACTGGGACTTTTCTTTTTATTAATTAATCAAGTTCTCCAAGTAAGAAAGATAGGAGATTAGGATCAAGACTTTTTTTCCCTTTCTTTCTTTTTTTTTCCCCCAGGCTAATTAATGGATAGTTATAGGATTTTGTTCAGTTCTGGACTGCAACAAATCCCATCTTACCTGAAGGAAGGAGATGCTTGTGGACACTGTAGTTTAATTTCACTATCCCTCTTCTCCTGGGAGTTGTGACTGAATAAAACAAAGCATCTTCACAGTCTTAAACTGAAACGCTTCACACAAAACTGATCAAGGAGAAGGAAGTGTTTGAGTAGGGAGCATATTGATTTCTGCTGATGTATAGCAAACTGCCTGTCCATGGCAGTGACCCTGGTGCCAGCTGCCCCACGCTGTCAGCCTGGCTGGGAGCCTCAGCCATGGCTCCTGCCCTTTTCTGTGCACACCACTGCTCCTCAACCCGATTGTGTCTGACAGCTCCATTATTCTGAAGCCACTGACAGCACCCTTAGTTTCTTGTGTTCTGCAGCTGATAAAAAAGTCATGCCTGCAAGGCTGTGGAAGGTGTTGTTCACCCAACACCTTCTGTTCTGCTTTAACAGAAGATGGACAACAATCTGCAGAGTTTCCTTTCACTCTTTTCGCCCAGAAGGAGCAGAGACATACAAGGAGAGCACAAGAGCCTTGGTGACATCCTAAGTTTGCAGTTGTCTCCTGAATAAGAGAGATAAAAGCAAACAAAAAGAGATTTTCTGCAGTGTGAAATGAAACTTTTCTTTAGAAGAGGTTCAGAAAAATAAATACAGGATGTAATTAAAGCTATACTTGTTAAAGGTTGTGATAATACTAATTATAGATATGATTTCATCTCAATTGGGAGTATCAACTATTGCCACTAGTTATGCAGTTACTGTTCATATGTCATCAGTTGTGCTAAATAGCTAAAGAAGGAACCAAAGGCAACTCTGTATTTATTGATGGGGTATCCTGAAGCTGGTGTTTCAAAACACTATTGAAAAGGTCATAAGATTCTCTTGAATTATTTATAGAAAGGAAGAGGAAGAAAAAAAGAGAAACGCAGAGGTTTTAAAAAATACTTGTTTTATACAGTCCCAAAGGAAATCCAGGAGATACACTTGAGCAAGCATTTCTCTGCATGTCACAAGTGAGTGACAGACTTTGTTGAGCAGGAAAAAGCCTGTCATGATTGATTAGAAACAGGGACAGGTGCAGTATGGAGTTTTTTAAGAGCTCGAATGAAAATTAAATACAAGCTCACTGGCAGAACAGTGCCAGCAGGAAAGTTCAAATTCCCTTTCAGCACTGAACTTTGTTGAAAAGTCATAACTGTAGTGTTTTTTCACTGTTATTTTGAGTGAATCATGTTTTGCTCTTTAGCTGCCCCAGGCTGCTGAGGTGGACAGTGGTCACAGAACTTTTTACTTGCTATGAGAAGGAAGAGCTGTTCATCATCTTGAGTGCTGTGTGCAGTTCTGGGCTCCCCAGTTTCAGAAGGATGTTGAGCTGCTTGAGAGGGGCCAGAGAAGGGCAACAAGGATGGTGAAAGGACTGGAGGACAAGCCCTATGAGGAGCGACTGTGGGAACTGGGGTTGTTCATCCTGGAGAAGAGGAGGCTCAGAGGTGACCTCAGTGCTGGTTACAACTCCCTGAGGGGAGGTTGCAGTCGGGTGGGTGTGAATCTCTTCTCTCAGGCTGATGACACCAGAACAAGAGGACATAGCCTCAGACTAGATGATCCTGTGAGTCCCTTCCAACTCAGAATAACCTGTGAACCTGTGAACTGAGGCATGTAAAAATAGTGGACTAAACCAATAAATTTCTTGACAGCACACATACATGAGGAGGTCACCTCAGATCTAGTCCCAGGGACATGCTACTCTCTGTGACTGCAGACATTCACAATGATATTTTCAATGTTCCACTGGTTTTGAAAGGCCTGCCTTATCAATCTTCCTATACCTTTATATGCCAATGTCTACTGCCAATTTTTCATTGCAACTAAAATTCTTCTTTCCACATGAACAAATGCTAGAAAACCCTATGCTTCATTGGCACCATTCTGTAATTTAGTGGTCCCAAATACAGATTAGAACCTTGTTCTTATTATTTCATAGAAGCCTTGTTACAGACCGTGTTCCACCAGACTTTTAGAATAGTGATAGTACAACTGCAGGTTGCTTGGCCAAACACTACAGAAACGCAGCCAACCAGACCATGGCTGAAGACAAATAGAAGATGATGCTACACCACACTTCCCAGACATAGCAAAAATATGCAAGTGCTCACATATGAACCCTGGATCATACAATAAAGCTGTTCTAAGAAGTTAAAACTGTCCTACCTGTCAATTCTATAGAGCAGGTTGTACTGACTGGAAGGAAGAAACGCTTACATTTCCCTAAGGAATGCAGTACTGTATTGTCAAGATTACAGATGTCACCATTTACTAAGTGATGAACAATAATAAAAAGGATAATACTTGAAACCACCATAGCGTATTTTATCCCACCCAGATATTAATATTGTCACTTGTAAATTACATCTCTTTACTTTCTAGACCCTAATGAAGATTAATTCCTTAATTCCTTTTAAATATATATAGCTCAGAATATGCTGTTCCCTTTTATCATATTTCATAATTTGTCAATTACCAAATTAATTTCTCAATGAAGAAGTATACAGGTTTTGAATATTTTCTTCAAATAAAGGAAATTTTCCTCAAGGGAGAATTTCAAGTGGTTTAGTTCAAGAAAGAACAGCAGGTACAGAAGTCTATAGTTCATGTCTCTTTCTTTGGAGAGATGAGAAACAAAACCTGAATGTCTCCTCACTTCTGTTATTTTCAAATATCAGTAAAGGTAGTTCAGACCTTGACTAGCCTGAATTATGCAGTGATATTGGCTACATTTTCTGATTAGGTAAGACTTTGTACCTACTGAAGGAGAAAAATGCCTTCTCTTTCCATGTCACAGTTCACACCCCTCACTGAGTTTATTATCACTTTTTTTTTCCATCCTTGTTTCCTCTCACATCCTTCTCCTGTTGGTGATGCTATGAAAGTTATGGTCAAGAAGAATTACCTATTTCTGTTCTACTTTGCTTATTCATTTGTCAAAAAGATGTTGACAAATCATCATCTTGTCCTATCACCTGATGTTTTGGTAAGAAAGAATTTCCTCTCTTTACCCCGCGTAAATTCTAGTTTAGGTAATTGATAAAGTAAGAGAGAATTTGATGGGCAGAAATAATTTTCCTCCTGCCCATATCCATTTTGCAGAGGAATTTAAACAGTGATCCTCTTCACAACCCATGACCTTTCCTGAGCCAGGATGTAATTTGTAAAATGTATATCATCATAGAAAAGGAACCTTAAATCCTCCTTTATGTACCATGTACTTATGAAACAGGAGAGTTATTCTCTTCTCATTAGAACTTTACACTGTAAAACTGTCATAAACCTTGAAATGGGATACCATTAATAATTTTCTGAAGTCTTAGTATCAGGTTCTCACCGCACTTTACAAGTACAATAAATATAATTTTCATTCAATAAAATGGAATTAAGAACACACTTAAACTGTAGAAATCTGTTGTTGACTTTTAAAATTATAAAAGCTTTGATAAATTTTAATGACTCAAGGCGAAGGCAGCATTAATGCATTACAGAACTTCCTGCTTTGGTTCAATCTCACTATTTGCTATTTTAAATCCACTCTGTTCGATACAATTTTCACACTGACAATTTTAAATTTTCTTGCACTCCAGATTTTTGTTATTATTTATTTAAATCTCTTAAACCCATATAGGTAGACTCCTCAAAGTGGAAAATATACCTGACATTCTTGCAGAAGTAAAAAGGAAATATAACTTGGAGAGCCAACATATTACCTGAGGCTCACAGTTCAATTGCCACTGTTTTGATATCACTTGACAGTTCCATGAAGGGGTTTTTTGTTTTGTTTTTGGTATTGGTGCCCTGGCTTTTATTTCAGCCTGTTATAAAGAAAGAAAGTCACCTATGTGTTTTATCTGGTTTGAACTAAAAACATAACCACTGGACTCTTAAATGTAAAGTGAAGTAAGAATAACTTCCAAGCCATACTACTCTAATAGCCTCCAAGAATATTTTAAATGTTTTTGGACTACTTGTAGATCCTTAGGATCTGTTCACAGGTTCACAGGTTATTCTGAGTTGGAAGGGACCCACAGGATCATCGAGTCCAACTCCCAAGCGAACGCCCACCCAGGGATCAGCCCCACAAGTGTGGAACCACGGGCACCACGCTCCATCCATCCAAGCCTCCCACCATCCAGACCATGTCACTGAGCTCCTCATCCAGTCTGACCTTAAACACCTCCAGGGATGGCGACTCCACCTTCTCCCTCAGTGTCAAAGTTTTGCAGTGAGAATGTTAAGCATTTATTTTTATTCTGTAATGATTACCGATTTTGTATTCACATTCTGGATGGTTTCACAAGTGAATCCAAGACAGTTTTTCCTTCTGATGGCTCTCCCACAGTAGCTGGGCTTTGTTAACGCAGTGCTGAGCTGCATTTTGTGTCATCTACCTTTAACAGAGCCTATAGTGCAAGCTAATTGCAGTCCCACTTTCCATAACAGAGGTAAGAATTGATCATGACTGAAAACAGTAGAGTTTCATTATGTACTCATTACTCTTTCACTGATTATGATTATGCAGTCAGGCGGGGACAGGACGAGAGGTCACAGTCTTAAGCTTCAGCAGGGCAAGTTTA